>JAKSZT010024745.1:583780-604391 GCA_026826555.1 Tolypeutes matacus | reverse complement strand
TGGGTCCTGGGGCCCAGGGTGGTGAGGGCTGCTGGAGTCCAGGAGAAGATGGGGGGCGTCCCCCTGCTGCAGGCCCAGGGCACTGTGCAGGTTATGTTCCTGGGGCGGCCAGATTCTAGAGTCTCCTGCATGTGGATGTCGGGTGTCTTTGTCAAGGCTGGAGAGGAGAGAGAGACCCGGGCCCTGGAGGTGGGGACCCCAAGTGGTCCCTGGAGCAGCCTCTGCCTCAGACAAGCCGTCTGCTCCCAGCCATACCTCTGTCCTGTCCCCCTGGGCCCCTCCCAGGACGAGGGGCAGGGGTCCCAGGATCCACCCCCTAGGTCCTCTCCTTGGCCCTGTTCCTTACCTGTCACATGCAAGGAGAGCTGATCTCCGTAATTATATTTCACATAACGTCCTCTCTCCACCCTAAAGAAGTATGTACCCGTGTCCCTCCTCCGTGCATCTCTGATGTCCAGGGAGCAGTTGTAAGTCCTGGGGTCCCCAAGGAGGCGGAATCGGCCCTGGGTCTCCCCGTGCACTTTTCGAAGTGGGTTGTTTGTGGCCACTGGAAGATCCCAGTATACATTAGCCCCTTGCTGGAACCAGTAGCCAAGAGCAGGGTCAGAGTCAGTCCAAGCATCCTGGGGGTAGGAGACCGTGCAGGGCACGAAGACACACTGGCCCTCCTGCACCGTCACCAACCTCTGCACTTGCAGCCTGTATCCTGCATTCTGAGCCAGGGACCCTGTAGGGAAACCAGGTCAGCCCCAGCTCCAGCCCCAGCACCACCTGCCCCTCTCCCCAGGGGCACTCACCTGCCCACAGCAGAGGCAGCAGCAGCAGCATCTCTGAGGATGGGGTCCCAGGGTTGCCTCTCTCTGAGATGAGAAGAGGAAGGCAAGTGAAAGGGGAGGAAGAGGAGGGGAACCACCGGAAGCTGGTGAAAAGCATGAGACCAGGGCACTCATAGAAGAGGAACTACAGCTCACAGGCAATCAGAGCTCCTTTCCCTTCTACTCAGAAGGGACAGAAACCCCAAGGACCAGAGACCCCAGAGACCTGCCCAAGGACGGTGGCAGGAAAGGACAGAGCCCCACGTCCTGCCCCCAGTCTCCAGTGCTTCCTGGTCACCAGTCCTGGTGCACAGGGACCTCCAGGACATCTGAGACGTGGGAGGGTGGTGGGTGCTCCACGTGTCTTCCCAGTCTGAGGGGCTCTTCTGTGGACCATTTTCACACCAGGGAGCTCATCTACTCCTGGTCTGTGCCAGAGAGTCACAGCCTTGTCTAGAGCCGTGGGGTGGACAGTCCTGCCAGGGGTGAGATTCTTTAGGGTCTTGTGAGTGTCTGGGGCGTAGCAAAGGAAAAGCAAAGGAAAAGCATATTAAGTTAAGTAGGGAGGCCTCCTCCATCCATGCATCCATCCATGCATCCATGCATCTGTCCATCCATCCATCCGTCCATCCATCCATCCATGCATCCATGCATCCATCCATCCATCCATTCACGTGAACATTTATGTGTTTTCAGGGCTGGAGACAAGAAGAGTTATGACCTGCCTGGTCCATGCCCTTGGGATTTTCCCTCTCCAGCCACATCACATCCTCACCAAATACATAGGACTGTCAGGCTTTAAGGCTGTACATTGTGAGTTTTTTATATGAGGCTGGAATTTTTTTCCTGGCATCCAGGACGCTGATTTGCAAAGCTTCAAAAACATCTCCAGAACAAGAACCTCGCAGCATCTTTTCATATAAAGCAAAAGGAGACATGGTGGAGAATATGAATAAGATACGAATCAGTGGAGAAGGAACTTCTTTACCATAAGTGCTGTCTGCTATTCAGTGCAGTGTGGGCTGCTGTGCTTTTCCTTCCGTCCTCATCATATAGGTCAGCATTGACGTTTATGCAAAATACCTGTTTTTCAGAGCTAAATGTGGTTCAAAAGACAGTATTCCCAGAAAACAGGAATATATGGATAAAATTAAAATTTTAGGCTCAGCTCACATGGTTTTCCTTCTTGCTCTATGTAGCATGGATGTGGTAAGTCCTTGGGACTTATGATATAATAGCATACACAGCCACGTATTTCTAATTTCTATACAAGAACTATCTAGATAAATATTTATTCAACCTTATTGATGTAGACACAATTTTGCATCTTCATATGATATATGAGGAAATTAAGTACCTGATCGGGGAGAGCAAAGGTTTCACAGTTCATCCAGCGCCAACCCCATTTCTCAGTTCCCCTTCACAGCAAAACACCTCAAAGTGCTGTTTGCACTCGCTCTTCCCACTTCCTCTCCTCCAGTTGTCTTCTGAACTTCCTCTAATCACATCTTTACCCCCTTTCCCACCACTCCATTAAAACCACTACTGTCTAAGGGGGTATGGGATTTTTTCTTTAGGAGTAATGAAAACCTTCTAAAATTGACTGAGGTGATGACAGCACAAATCAGTGATGAAAATGAGAGTCACCGAGTGCACACTTTCAATGGATTGTACAAGGCATGGGACTGTATAACACAGGGAATCTAGGGGTGGATAATGGACTATGGTGAGAATGTTTTTTCCTGAATGATAAACAAATATATAATACTAAAAATTGTAATATTATGTGTGTGAGTTGGGGGAAAGATACGCCAAATGTAAGATATGGGCTATAGTTAGTAGAAATATTTTGACGATGCTCTTTCATGGTTTGGAACAAATGTTTCACAACAATGCAAGGTGTTGATGGTGGGGAGATGTATGGGAGCCTTGTATGATGATACGCATGTTTGTTTTATAAATTCACACATTTTACTATACACTTATTGTTTATGTATGTTCATGTATGAATGATACACTTCAAAAAAACAAAACAAAACAAAACAAAATGCTGCTGTCAAGATCACCAATGACAAACGTGTTTCCAGGTTTAACTGTCCCCTTCTCAGCCCTCACCCAATAGACATCACATCTGCAATGTTGACTCACAGCTCACTCTCCTCCTGGGAGCATCCTCTTCTCCTGCTTCATCCTGCGCTCCTTGCAGCTCCTACTTTGCCAGGTCTTCCTCACTGGGCTGCCCTGGGGCTTGTCCCTATGCCTTCCCCTTCTACAGTCAGCCCCTATTTCACCTCGTCCACTGTCATCACTCCACACCAGCTCTGCATGGTAACATCTCCAGCCTGGACGCCTCTCCTGCTCTCCCGACATTTAGACTCAACGTCCACCTGGCATCCTGCCTGGATATCAAGTAGCCCCTCAAACGCGCGCTCCTCCTCAAAACCCTGCTCTTTGACGTCCCCTGTGTAAAGACAGCTCCATCCACCCGCTGGCTCGGGGGAAACATGTTGGCACCACCCTTGCCCTTCTCTTTCCCTCACTCCCCTCCCATTGGGAACTCCTTTAGCTTGACCTTCAAAACATATCAGAACGTATCCTCACTGCCAACACCACCCCCTCACAGCCACCATCGCCTCCTGCCTGGCATGTCCAGCAATATTCTTCTCATTGTCCTTTCTGCTGCCGTTTGTCTGGCCTTTTCTTATAGAGAAGCCATGGGATCTGCTAAAGTCCAGTCCAGTCTCGTCTCCCCTGTCCCCGCAGTCTCCAGCGTCCTGCGCCGGCCTGCAGGGCGGCTCTCCGTCTGCACCACCAGGCAGCTGTTCCTCACTCCTTTGGCCTCCCTTTGCTCTCAGACATCGGCCTCCTTGTTCCCACAACACCCAGGACCTGCTTCTGTCTCAGCAACTGCCCGCACTGCTCCCTCCGTTCCCTCTTGCCAGGAATCTTTCTCTCAGGTCAGCCCAGAGCCGGCTTCCCCGCTGCCTTCAGGCCTTGGCTCGAAGCCCCCTCCTCACACTACAGGGTGTAGAAAACCATCCCTAATGTGGCTCATGCTGCTTTCCCCAGAGGCTCTTTCTCCAAACACGGACCAACAGCCAGCTCTAATTTTATTTGCTGTTTATCTTTATTCCTCTCCTTCTTGTCTCTAGAATGTTGGCTCGTACATGACGGAGAGTTTGAAGTTGTGTTCACTGATGCACCCCCAGGACCTAGGACAACCCACAGCACCTGAGAGTTGATGAATGAGACTGAGTAAATGGCGGGACGTTGTTGCATCGACTCACACGCACACACGTGGAGGGCGAGGCACAGGAGGGAGCTTGCTGCGCAAGCAGCACTCGGATGGAGAGAGCCACGCAAAGTCAGAGCCCCTGAGGGCCTGGCTGGGCGGGGCTGGGAGAGGAGGGGTCAGCCTGGGGGCCCAGCAGAGGACCCCACCCCAGGCGTGGGCCCAGGCTGTGGCGATGGCTCCATGTCCTCCGGCAGTGGAGAGGAAACATCGGTGTCCAAAGGTGGGGGCCCTGCCCCTCGTTGATTCTGAAAGCACAGTCCAGAGGCCTGTGTTGGGAGAGAAAGGGGAGGCAGTAGGGGGAGGTGGGTTGCGTGATGCGGGAGGAGATGAGGCCACGGAATGACCAGGTCGGGGCGGAGAGGAGAGGGGCAGGCAGAGGAGCTGTGAGAACAGGACGGACGGGCAGCTGCCAGGACGCACTGGATCTGCACAAGGGAGGGAGGCCAAGGAGAGCCACACTCTGGATCTGCCGTGAGGCTGGGGGTGGCCGTGTCACCAGCGAGATGGGCGTCCAGAGGAGAGGAGGGCTGGTGGGGACGACGGGCAGCTCGACCTTGGCCGTGCTGGGCACAGCAGCCCGGGGCCCATCCTGGGGGGTGGCCAGGTGGGATGCTGGGTGGTGGGATGCGCACAGCACTCAGCTGAGGCTAGCCCCGGGCGGGTTTCGTCCTCTCACCTGTGTCCTCCGCGCCGCTGCTGTCCTCCTGCAGGACGTCGCTCTGAGTGAAGAGACCAGGGCCTTTCAGGCTGGCCCATCACGTGCCACGGAAGACTGACCCCTGGGGTCCCTCCTAAGGGGCTGGGGGTGGCTGAGGGGGAGGGGGCAGGTCGAGCCCAGGCCTCCTTGATGAGAGCAGGTGCTTCCCCAGCCTGGACATTTGGGCCGGACTCCAACGGGCATGTGTGGACTCTCAGAGCCAAGACATCCTCCTGCCCACCCCTGGCCCCTCCTGACCCATGTGGCTCCCTCCAGCGCTGGGCTCTGGGATGCAGCGATGCGCCCCCTGCCCACCCCGGCCCCCTCCACTCCCTGGGGCTCCAGGGTCAGGAGGAGCCTGGTCAGGAGGGCCTGACCCATGTGGCTCCCTCCAGCGCTGGGCTCTGGGACGCAGTGATGCGCCCCCTGCCCACCCCGGCCCCCTCCACTCCCTGGGGCTGCGCTCACAGGCAGACGACGAGGCAGGCGCAGAGCAGCAGGGTCTTCACAGCTGCTGCCCCGATGGCCACCATGACCACGTCTGCCATGGGCCCTGGTCTTCCTGCAGAAAAGTGGGGTGCAGACTGGACAATGTCCTAAGCCATAGCCCTGTGTCCATCCTATCCCAAGAGGACCCTGTGGTTTGTTCCTCAGCCCCCACCCTCCATCCCTGCATCACTGGATGTGGGATCACGTCCACCCAGATTTCACCCTACCCATGCCCAGCCTGTCCAGAAGTTGGACAGAGAAAAGAGAGACAACTTGGACTTCATCAACAGTACAAGCTTCTCTTCCTCATAGGACTCTATCAAGAGAGTGAAAAGAAAACCCACAGAATGGGAGAAAATATTTGCATATCGGATATCAGATAAACATATTGTTTCCAGCATATATAAAGAGCTTTTACAACCCAACAAGAAACCAAACACTCCCCAGGCCTCACCCCACCCCATGCTCTGACTGTCTAGCAGTTGGACAGAGGGCTGTGGGATGCTGGCCTTGCTGCTGAGTGCTGCATGCTCATGGCCAGGTGAGCTCAAGGTCACTGGGAGATTGGGGTCAAGTGTGCACCCCCTGACACTCACTCTGCAGGGAGAGGCTCACGGAGGCATGCTGGGCACCCAGCGCATTCTCAGCGTGGCAGGTGAGCTCTCCCCCATCCCCGACTTGCACTGGAGGAAGCTCCAGGACCCCAGGGTCCGAGGGCTGCGAGGGGCTCAAGGTTAGGCGCCCCCGGGCCCAGCTCAGCCTGGCAGGAGGGTTGCTGTCAGCAACACAGACGAGACGCAGGGACTGGCCTTCCTGGACAGACAGTGATGAGCCGTTCCCTAGGAACATGGATCCTGGAGCATGGGAGAGATGAACAGGTGGGGGTGGGGGGAGAGAGAGGAAGAGAGGGAGTGAGGGAGGGTTCAGGAGGACAGAGGCAGACACACAGGTGGAGACAGAGAGACAGAAATCAGCGAGGGATGGTGTAGCAGTTTGGCAGTTTGATATAGTTATGAATTCCAAAAGTAGATATTGGATCATGCTTGTAAAACTGGTCTGCTAATCTGGGCATGATTAAGTTATGATTAGGGTGTTGACTGGGCCACATCAGTAGGGCGTTGAGCCCCACCCCTTGGTGGGTGGGGTCTCAAAGATAAAAAGTCATGGCAAAGGACAGGGTTGGAGTAGTTTTGATGTTGGCATTCTGATGGGGAAGTAGAGAAGCCCTGGGAAAAGAGACGAGCCATTTGCCTGAGAGTTCACAGCTGGCCTTGTGGAGAGAGGCAAAGCCTAGAGAGGCTCATAGTCTACAGCTGACCTTGTGGAAGAACCAGAGGCGCTGATCCCAGAGAGAAGCGTGAGCCCTGGGAAAAGAGGAGCCCGAGAAGCCTGAACCCTGGCAAATGACGGCAGCTGCCTTGCTCCAACACATGGCAACAGACTTTGGTGAAGGAAGAAACTTATGCTTTATGGTCTGGTAACTGTAACTTCTACCCCAAATAAATGCCCTTTATAAAAACCAACCGATTTCTGGTATTTCGCATTAGCACCCCTTTGGCTGACTAATACAGAATTTGGTACCGAGGAGTGGGGAAGTGCTTTTGCAATTACCAAAATGTTGGAACGGTTTTATAAATGGGTAACAGGTGTTTTTTGGAGGAATTGTGAGATGCTGAGGAGAAAAGACCTACAGTGCTTTGAAGAGACTGTTGTAGATGCTAAAGAGACTTTCTTTTATGCCTTAGAAGTAAATGATGAAACTACTATTGGAAACCTAAGGAAAGGTGATCCATGTTTTAAAGTTGCAGAGAACTTAGCAAGATTAACTCCTGGTGTTTTATGGAAGGCAGAATTTGAAAATGGCAAGCCTGGGCATTTAGCTGAAGAACTTTCCAAGGTAAACTTGGAGAATGCGGCTTGGCTTCTCCTTATAGCTAATTGCTAGATGAGTGGGATAAGCTCAGGACTGAACTCTTGGGCACAAAGAAAACAGAAACTGATTCTGAAAATTCCAAGCCTCTGGAAATCAAGCTCCCAGATGATAGTGCCCCATTTGTGGACTTGCCTAAACTTGGAACTTGTAAATCAGGATTGAAAATGCAGTTATCTTGGAAAGATTTGTGGAAAGTCTTACTGTCCGATGGCTTGGACCCCTGCTTCCTGCATACTAAACCAACAAGGTTTTTGAGAGAGTTGTATGAACAAAACCACTGTCAGCTTGGACAAAAGAGGACATGGAAAGGAGAGATGAAGGAGAATCAGCTTTAAGAAGAAACCCATGGAAGCTGAGATCTGGAATTAAGACATCACCTTGGGCCAAGAGAGGAGCCCCACCCATGTGTACAGAGAGGGTGAGTTTGCCCCAGCAGTTGAAGAGGGTGGATATTCCCACCCGATGTGCTGGGAGAGTTTTGCCACCCCAGGGTGCAGAGAGGATGGAGCACATTCCTCAAGCATTAGGGTGGTTAAGGTCAACACCCCATAGGTCTGAGAGGGGTGTACCTGTCCCCCATGGATTAGAGAAGGCCAGGTGGTCAACCCATTGCTCTGAGAGGGTTAAGCCTGTATGCCAAAGGTTAGGGAGGATGTTGTCTTTACCTCACTGTACTAGGGGGGTTAAGACTCTAACCCAAAGATTCAGTAAAGTGTGGCAATCACCCCAGCACTCTTGGAGGGTGAGGTCTGGAGCTTGGTCGACACCCAGATGCTTGATGAGGGTGGAACCAAGAAAACGGCCATTGGGCAAGCCTGTGGGAAGGGGGGGGTCCCCATGAGGCCCCAAGGAGAAGAAACCATCATCTTAAGAATGACTCTCAGACTTTGACATCGAATGAAGTATGTCCTGCAGGTTTACTGAACTGTAGAGGACCTGACTCATGTTTTCCTCCCAATTCTCCTTATGCTAATGAAAATGTTTATCCTTTGTCTTTCCATTTGTGTATTGGAAACAGTTAAATGGTTTTGTAACTTTCAGAGGTCAACAGCAGATGGGACTTGCCTCAAGATGAACTGTATTTCTTTAAACTGATTATGATATGATTTTGTACTTGCATTGTTACTGATTTAGTTTTTTTTTTAATGTTGTAATGTATTTTTGGAATTCAGAGGGTGGAGTGTAGCAGTTTGGCAGTTTGATATAGTTATGAATTCCAAAAATAGATATTGGATCATGCTTGTAAACTGGTCTGTTAATCTGGGCATGATTAAGTTATGATTAGGGCATTGACTGGGCCACATCAGTAGGGCGTTGAGCTTCGCCCCTTGGTGGGTGGGGAATTGAATATAAAAAGACATGGCATGGGAAATGGATGTGGCTCAAGAGGTTCGGCGTCCGTCTACCATATGGAGAGACCGGGGTTCGATCCCCGGTACCTCCTGGTAAAAAAAAAGAAAAAGAAAAAAAAAAGACATGGCAAAGGACAGGGTTGGAGTAGTTTTGATGGTGGCATTCTGATGAGGAAGGAGAAAAGCCCTGGGATAGAGACGAGCCATTCACCTGAGAGTTCACAGCTGGCCTTGTGGAGAGAGGCAGAGCCCAGAGAGCCTCATAGTCTACAGCTGACCTTGTGGAGGAAACAGAGGAGCTGATCCCAGAGAGAACGCAGCCCCGGGAAGAGAGGAACCCAATAAGCCTGAACCCTGGCAAACATTGGCAGCTGTCTTGTTTCAACACATGGCAACAGACTTTGGTGAAGGAAGAAACTTATGCTTCTTGGCCCAGTAACTGTAAGCTTCTACCCCAAATAAACGCCCTTTATAAAAATCAATCAATTTCTGGTATTTTGCATCAGCACCCCTTTGGCTGACTAATACAGATGGTGAGCACAGCAGGCCCCTCGGTTCCTGCACAGGTGACGTGGATTCCTCTCTGCTCAGCCCCTCAGGCTGGATTCGCCCCGGAAGCCCATGGGGGAGAGCGGGCCTGAGGCCCGACTGAGCCCACCCGAGTTGTGCCCTGCCCTGTTCGTGCTGGGGTCAGAACGCAGATTGGCCCTGAAGGGCCTTGACCTCTCTTCACGGCTTCATCTGACCTCAGTGTCCCAATTTAATGAGGTACCTCTGAGAGGGGGCTCTAGTCTGAGAAACCCCCAGTCTGGTGGGGATGGGGTACTGGAAGCAGTTGCTCACAACTCAACATGCCATGTGATGATGGGGATGCTCCGGCTGGGCAAGCCCTGGAGGCAGAAATGTCAGAGGGACCAGCAGGTCTGGGAGGGCTTCCCGGAGGAGGCAGCACGTGAAGTAGAGGGTGAAGGGCAAGCAGGGGCTGCTGGTGGGGGCTAAGGTGTGGGGGGAAGAAGAGGAATGGGCAGAGAGGCCCGCGGCCGGTACATGGCCAGGGAAGAGCAAACCGCCCTGCAGACATGGAGCGAAAGGGGATTCGGGGAGTTCAGAGATGAGACCACGGGAGGAAAAGAGCTCATTTTATAAATTCAGAGCAGGAGAAATCAGAAGCCGTGAAAGAAGAGATTAGTTACTGAGACTACAGAAAGAAATCCACCCTATAAATCCTAAAACCACTGTTATCCAAGGAGGAAGGCCCGTGGCATGTTGGGAAAAGTACAGGCAACTCACATCACAGACCAATTTCTCTAACTTGCAAAGAGCTTCCCAAACAATAATAAAAAGTCAAATCACTGAGTAGAAAAGCAGGCAAAGGAAGGAACAGATAGTTCAGGGGTGAAGGAAACACACACAGCTCTAGGTGAAGTGAGAGGCCACACATCACCGTTCACAAAAAGGGAGCTTTTTGCCCGAGATGGCAAAGATCCGCAGATTTTCTCCCGCTGGACTGAGGCCCTCGCTGCTGGGTGACACGTGTCCGGCCTCGCTGGAGCAGCTGGGCCGCCTCCCTGGCTGGAGGGAGGGTGACCCGCTCCCGGGGCAGGAACCCGCCCACGGACACGCGCGGGCAGGGCCCGGGGGACTCGGGGCAGCCTTGGTGCCGCCGCGAAACGTGCTGCCCTCGGCCGCGAGCCGAGCCGGAGCCGGTGCGTCGGGGGCGCCGCCCAGGCGCGGACGCGGGAGGCCTCGGCGGACACCAGGGACCTGGGGTCCCTCCTGGGGGCGGGGCTGGAGCGAGACTGCGGAGCATCTGGAGTCCCCACCCTGTGAGCGTCTACGTCTCCACAAGCTCCTAAATAAACGCTGTGTGGGGGAGGGGGTCAAAGGAGGAGGCTGGAGGGGGGTCCCGAGGCGGATGACGAGGGTCCACAGGAGGCCAGCGCTGCCCTGTCCTCCTGGAGCCGAGGGGGGTGCGTCCACGGGGGAGGCTCGAGGGGACAGATTCCCCAGCGGCCATGGGGTCTGCGGATGGAGGGACCCTGGGCTCACCAATGAGGGGTCTGAGGGTGGGGGCAGGAAGAGGAGGGGGCCTGAGCCGGCAGAGCCCCCCTCCCGAGCCCACCCAGAGAGGGAGGCGCTGTCCTACCTGTGCCATTTCCCTGGACCACAGCCACGGTCAGGTTCTGTGGAGAGTCTGGGGCAGAGACCGCAGACCTGAGTTAGTGGAGAGGGCGGGGTGACTGCACCCCCACCTCCAGGGCCAGCGAAGGGGCACAGGGCGGAGCAGGCGTCCCCCTCACCCTCCCAGCCCAGATTACAGGACCAGCGCCCAGTGTCCGAGGCCCTGACCGTCCACTCCCTCCGCCCGCAGGGACCCGGCGTCCTGGCCCAGCACTCACAGGAGACGTTGAGCTGGACGGTCCTCTCCACGGTCACCCCAGCTCCAGGGAAGGTCACCTGGCAGGTGAGGCTGGTGCCGTGGTCCTGGGGCCGTGGGGTGAGGGTGAGCACGGAGGAGAGGCGGGTCCTGGGGCCCAGGGCGATGAGGGCGGCTGAATTCCAGGAGAAGGTGGGGGGCGTCCCCCGCTCACAGGCCCAGGGCACGGAGCAGGTCAGGGTGCTGGGGCGGCCGGACCCCAGGGTCCCCGGGATCTGGATGTCGGGGGACTGGGTCAGGGCTGGTGAGGAGAGGGGGAGACACAAGACCAGGAGGGAGGGGGGTGCCAAGGTGAGCCCCCAGAGGAGCCTCAGGCTTTGCTCCAGCTCCTCCCCTGAGCCCAGCCTCGCTTTACCCCCAGCCCCCTCCCCAGAAGGAGGAACAGGGGTCCCATGTCAGCCCTGCCCCGGGGCCCATGACCTTCCTCTGGGGCGTCTCCTGGAGCCCGTTCCTTACCTGTCACGTTCACAGAGAGCTTGTGAAACATGTAATTCCATCTCAAACGTCCTCTCTCCAACCTAAACAGGTATGTCCCCGTGTCCCGCCTCCGTGCGTCTCTGATGTCCAGGGAGCAGTTGTAAGTCCGGGGGTCCCCGAGGAGGTGGAATCGGCCCTGGGTCTCCCCCTGCACTTTTCGATTTGGGTTGTTTGTGGCCACGGGGGCACCCTGGACTGTATTGACCCCGTCCCGGAACCAGTAGCCGTGAGCTGGGTCAGAGTCGGTCCAGCTGCCCCGGAGGTAGGAGACTGCGCAGGTCACGAGTTCGCACAGCCCCTCCTGCACCGTCACCGTCTTCTGCACCTGCAGCCTGTATTCCTGCACAGACGCCCTCTGGCCCTGCACCCCCGCCCGCCCCCAGAGCAGCAGCAGCAGCAGCAGCTGCATGTCAGGCCCCGGCCTGGGAAAGTCAGTTTCTCAGGGTTCGTCTCTCAGGGAACTGAGAGCTGCAGGGTTTAGAGGAAGCACCGACAGGAAGACGGGGTGAGGAAAGAAGAGTGACCGTCAGAGGAAGCTCGGCCCTGACGCCATCGTCACCACCCCCGTCCGCTCCCGGGGCCCAAATGCCCACCCAGTGCCGGCCCCACCCGGCCCCTCCCCCTGCCGATGCCCTTCCTCTCCCTGTCATTTTCTGGAAAGTGAAAGGGGGTCTCCCTGGGCAGGCCCCCTGCACCACGGCTCTAGATGGTGAGGTCAGCACTCCTGGGGGGGCACTAGGGGTGAGGGGTCTGGGTGGGTAGGGGAGGAGGCCCCCCTCCCTCCCTCAGCCACAGGCCAAGGGCGTCCCTCTCTTCTCAGTGGGGACAGCTCCATCGACCTCGCCAAGCACCTCCATCCAGATGTGCTGACGCTGAGCTTGGCGGGTGAATTCTCCTCCATCCCGACTCCAGGACCTCGGGCCCAAAGGCTGAGGAGGACTCAGGGCTTACTCTTGCCTGGTTTGGCTGGGGACTGCGGTCAGCAGCAGAAGACCACACACAGCACACAGAGACGGGTCGTCTGGAGAAGTGGCGCCTCGTGCCACTTCCCAGGGCCTCTGGTTCTGAGGAAAGGCAGAGAGCAAGGTTCCCAGAGCCCGGAGGCTTAGTCCTCCCTTCCCTCCCACCCACAGAAACAGAGAACTCATAGCCACATGACAAGGCTCAGGGATGGGCAAATATGGGATGAATTGGCTACATGACCTTGAGTTCAGGTCAGGCTTAGGCTTCCAGGAGGAAGGGGAGGCTGAGCTGGAACAAGAAGGATGAGGGGAGCTGATCCTGTTAGCACGTGATGGGAGGGCATCTCAGGTGGAGGGAAGTGAAGTGCAAAGGCACTGAGGCAGTCTGGCAGGGACGAGAATTGTGCCTGTTACTGGGGGGAGGCCAGGGAGGCGTCAGTACTGATGAGTTGTGGGGCTGGGACTTTGTCCTGGGGTTGTTGGGGAAGGCTGTGATCAGGGAGAGGCAGGATCCCCTCTGGGTGTCCATAAGATAAGGGAATACACCTAGAAGTGAGAATTGCTGGATTGTATGGCATTTTTTTCTCTCTCTTTTCTTTTTTAAATTTAATTAAAAAAAAAAAAGATATTTAGATTACATAAATGTTACGTAAAAAATATAGGGAATCCCCATATGCCCTGCTCCCTACACCTCCCACATTTTCCCACATTAGCAACATCCTTCATTAGTGTGGTACATTTGTTAGACTTGATAAACACATTTTGAAGCATTGCCACTAAGTATGGATTATAATTTACACTGTAGTTAACACTCTCTCCTGCACAGTTTTGTAAGTTGTGGCAATATATATAGTGGCCTGTATCTATCGTTTGCAGTGTCATTCAGGACAATTCCCAAGTTCTGAAAATGCCCATATGGGATTTTTATATTCAACTTTCTGAGGAAACCCCACATTGCTTTCCAGGGTTTCTGCACCATTGTACATTCCCACAACAACTCAATAGAGTTTCGATTTCTCCGCATCCTCCCCAGCACTTGCTATTTTCCATTTTTAAAATAATAGCCGTGGAGTGCGTGTGAAATGGTGCCTCATTGAGGTTTTGATTTGCATGTCCCAAGTGGTGAATGGCGTTTGAGCATCTTTTCATAAGCTTGTGGGCCATTTGTATGTCTTCTTTGGAAAGATGTCCTGGAGCATCTCTTGATCCCCATGCACTGGGGATATTTGGTTCCAAGGCCCCCCTGGCTAAAGAAAACAATGGATGGAAAACAAGTGGAGTTCCCAACAGGCTACCCAGTGGGACTGGACAGGAATCCAAGGAAGTTCAGACCCCCAGATCACCAGGGAGGACCTGGAAGACTAGCCACTGCCACTTCCCTCCTCTGCAAAATGACTGAACAGCTCCAGAGGGGATGAGAGCGCTGGTGGCCGTGTAAGGCTCCGTGGGTCTGTCGTGTTCAGGCTGGGGATGGCAGAGGGAAATAGTGCAATCGACATGGGAGCTCTGATTTCCAGGGCTGATGGGATGCTAGGGTGGGGAAGGCGGAGTGGCAGCGCTAGAGCCCTAGAGACAAGTGGGCACGGTGGCCACAGAGACGCAGGGATGAAGTGGCCGTCACCCTGTCACTACATAGAGGCCCCATTTTTGGTGGGCAGCTTGCATTTTAGAGGCAAGGGAGCCTCTACTTGATCTGCTGCTCTAAACCACTCAACATTAACCCTTAAGGCTTCCAGTTTGCGTTGGCTCCAGAGCAAGGGAAGGTCCTACAGCAGGTCCAGCCTGTAGTGCAAGAAGCTTAACAACTTGGGGGCTCGATCTCAGAAGATCAAGTTATACTTCAAGTGTCTGTGACATGAGGAATGCTGTGTGCATTCCCTGGCGAGCCCCAGAGTGCAGGCCGTGGGGTGTTTGTTGCAAAGCTCTGCTCTCTTTTTCAGAGCATGGCGGGCCTTTTGAGAAAGAGCTTCTGACATATTATTAGAGATCGTATGACTGACTAGGGGATATCCAATGAATATATGACATGGGCTGCCCATTAGGAACGAGGAGCCGAATGACCCCCCAAGCCAGAGCTTGTGAAGCAGCATCCCATCATCAGCCGAAACGTGTCCATGACCCTGGGCTTCAGCAGGTCCAGAAAGCACCACTAAGGCTCAGGGGCAGGGCAAGGATCCCGCCAACACCCACTCCCGGTGCAGCGCCCTATTATTTATGAAATGACACCCATCCTCTCAGGGGAGGTTCTTTATGATCATTGAGCGTCAGAACATTCCCCACTGGGGTTTATGGTTTGTTCTGCATCACATCCTGGATAGTCTCAGCATCGCAAACCCAATCCCAGCGAGCCCGGCAGTGCTGCACGGAATTCTCCTAGAGGTGGGATTTCATCAGTGCATCTGGTTGTTCATTTCATCTGGACTGAGAGAATGGCTAAAAGTACAGGTGCACGCTGAATCGTGCCTAAAAGTTTGGGAAACTTTTTTCTAGGAATATTTCTATTTCATACACATTTTCAGCCTTTTGGAAATAAAGCTTTTTGTAATGTTCATTACTTTTTGTTTAATTTCTGCAGGATGCAGAGATGTTTTTTTCCTTTATATTCCTGGACACTAGTTGTGTTTGCCTCCTACCTTTATTTATGGGTTAATCTCAACTGAGATTTATCAATTTTTTTTATTCACATCAAAGAACCAACGGTTCATGACACTGATCCTCTCTACTGAATGTTTCCTAAGATATATGCTTTTATGATTTGATATTTCCTTCCTTCAAATTCCTTTTGGGGTAGTGGATGTGGCTCAAGCGGTTGAGTGCCCACCTCCCACATGGGAGGTCCCGGGTTTGGTTCCCCATGTCTCCTGAAAAAACAACAAAAAACAAACAAGAAGGAAAACAAATGGAAAAACCAACTCAAGGCTGCCTATGTGGCTTAGGGCTGAGCCCCCACTTCCCACATACAAGGTCCTGGGTTCAATCCCTGACCCCCGCTACCTCAACAAAAAAATCCCTTTTGGTTTATTTCACTCTTCCTTTTTTGAAGTTCTTGAGATAAAAGCTTAGCTTAACAAATCTTAGCATTTCTTCATCTCTCCTATACACATCAAAGATTATATATACTTCCTCTAATAACTGCTTTCGTTTTACAGTAAAAGTTTCATAGGTAATATTTGTATTGTCATTCAGTTTAAAATAATTTCTAATTTACTCTGTGATTATTTAATCAATGACTTACTTATAAGGGATTTTCTACATTTCCAATAATGTGGAAATATATATGATTATGTTTTTTTTGTTATTGATTTCTAACTTAATAACACTGGGATCAGAGAACATATTCTGTATGATTTCAGGCCTTTAACATAGGTTGAAATTTACTTTATGGCACAGTATATGGTAAGAATACTTGACATGCTCTATGTGTACTCAAATAGAACGTGTGTTCTTGGGAGCAGTGGTCTGTCTGTGGCTTTAGGTCAATATCTTTAAATTGTTTTTTTATATATATCATGTAGCCTCAGTGATTTTCGTGTCTGTTACATTGGTTACTCTAAAATATGTGATAAAATCACCCTCTCTGGGGGGAAAAGGTAAAGACCTTTGAGTTTATATGGCTAAGAGACTTCAAAGTGAGTCGGGAGGTCATCCCAGAGGCAATGCTTATGCACATCTCAGCAGGATCTCATAGACTTCCAAAGTGGATATCACTCCAAATAGTGGGGCTCCTGAGGGCTCTGGAGACACCCAGGTCCTACGGTCAGGGCGGATAGCTCCGGAGTTTGGTACCCTGGGCCCTACTTTGGAGTTTGTGCTCCTGAGAGTGACAGAGTTGGACTCAATCATGGCTTCCCTGCACATGACTCATTTGTTCCTTCTATTCAAACCTATTCTTGGTGCTGGAGTTTGTAGGTGTACGTCCAGAGACTCGAATCTTTGGGCTGTCCATGTGCCACCTGGGCCCAGAACCTCGGTGGAGCAGCAACTCCTACTCTACAGCTCATTGGACTCACCCAGGACAACTGGCGGGGAGATGATGATGGACAACGGCCATCCCAGGGAATGGAGAGAATCTGCAGCTGCAGGCAGGATAATCCCATCCATTTTCCCCATGGGATATAAGCCCCCTCTCAACTGGAGGCGGAGTGGACGTCACCATCCCAGAATCCTCGGGTTGGGGGCAGAGCTGTGGACCCAAGTGGACTTACTGGTATTCTACTATAGACATATTGAGATTCTAGCAATGGAAGAAATTACAACATTGATGTGGAGCCAGTGGCCACTGGAGGCTCTGGGGGCAGGGAGAGGGAAAAGCAGGTGTAATACGGGGCTTTTTTGGGACTTGGGAATCGTCCTGAGTGACGTTGCAGAGACAGATACAGGCCATTTTATATCATAACATGCAGAACTGTGGGGGAGAGAGTGTAGACTACAATGTGAACTATGTCCCATGCTTAATGGTGAAGCCCCAGGATGCGTTTATCAATTGCAATGAATGTGCCACACTAATGAAGGATGTTTATGTGGGAGGGTGTGGGAGGCGTGGGGAGTGGGGCATATGGGAATCCCTATTTTTTGTGTGTAACATTTATGTCATCTAAGTATCTTTTAAAAAATAAAAATAAATAATTAATTAAAAATTACCCTCTCTGAATGTGGATTTGTCTAGGTTTTTGTGGTCAGTTTTTGCCTTAGCTATTTTGAAACTCTGTAATTATAAGCATACATGTTTCAATTGCTGTATCTTCTTGGTGGATTTAACATTTGATCATTTTGAAATGCTCCCACTTGTGTAAATTATGCATTTTTTGATATTGACTTTCAGTTTATGTGCCAGTCAAACATTAACTAATCTAGGTGTTGCTGTGAAGGAATTTTGTAAATGCGATTAAAGTCTACAATCAGTTTACTTTAGGTAAGGACAATTATCCTCGGAAATCTGGGTACACTTTGTGGCCGTTGGGCAGTTTGATGTAATTATGAATTCCAAAAATATAATTGGATCATGCTTGTAAACTGATCTGTTCATCTGGGCATGATTAGATTAGGATTAGGGCGTTGAGCCCCACCCCTTGGTGGGTGGGGAATCGAATATAAAAGGCAAGGCAAGAACAGAGTAGAAGCAGTCTTTTGAGAAGCAGTTTTGATGTTGGAAAGAAGGCCCCAGGAGAAGAGAAGCAAGCCCTTCGCCTGATGGTCTACAGCTGACTTTGTGGAGAAAACAGGAGCTAAGCCGGGAGAGAAACGCAGCCCCGGGAAAAGAGGAACCCCAGAAGCCTGAACCCTGGCAAACGCCGGCAGCTGTCTTGCTCTAACACGTGGCAATGGACTGTGGTGAGAAGAAACTTAACGCTTTATGTCCTGGTATCTGTGGACTTCTACCCCAAATAAATACCCTTTATAAAGACCAACCCATTTTTGGTATTTCACATTAGCACCCCTTTGGCTGATTTTTTTTTTTTTTTTTTAAAGATTTTATTTATTTATTCATTTATCTCCCCTTGCTGCTTGTGCTCGCTGGGTCAGCCAACCACGCCGCTCGGGCGGGCCTGCCCTCACCAGGAGGCCCCGGGAACCGAACCCAGGGCCTCCCATATGGTAAACGGGAGCCCCACCGATTGAGCCACAGCCGCCTCCCCCTTTGGCTGATTAATACACACTTGATTCAACCATTGAAAGACTTAAGAGCTTCCCTGAGAAAGAAAAAAAATCTGCCTGTGGATTGCAGTGGCAGCTCACGCTGGAGGATCCCAGCCTGCCCTTCCTGATGGGCTTTGGACTTGCCTAGCCAGCCCCCACAAGCGGGTGAGCCAACTCCTTGCAATAAATCTCAATATACGTGTATATCGTAGAGATTCTCTTTTTCTGGTGGAACCCTGGCTGACACAGTCCTATGCTAGTTTTCTTTTGGTTAGTATTTGCATGGTATATCTTTTCCTATCTTTTTCCATTCAACCTTCTCTATCTTCACATTTTTAAATAGGTCTCTTGTAAACAACATGTGGCTGCAGGTTTTTATTTTTCCAGTCTGACTCTATTTACATTTTGTCTGGAGCATTTAGTCCATTTTTAACTAATGTGATTTTTGTTTGGTATATGGGTCTAAATATAGCATCTTATATTTGTTCTCTCTATATTCTATTCCTTCTTTCTCTTTCTTAAACTCTCATATTTTATCTTTCTGGTTTCATTGCCTAAAATTTCCAAAAGTTTGATACTTCTATTTTGGAGATGGTATACTTGATTTCAATTAATTTAGTAAATTTCCTTGAGATTACAACTTTAAAAATATCAAAATCTAAATTTTATCTTAACATTTAATCTTCTCCTGAATAATATAGAGACTTTAGAAAATGTAAATTCTATCTGCACTCTCCTGAAATATATGTTATTGTAGTCTGGTATTTCAATATTATATTTTATACACACCATCTACAGACTATCATTATTTGCACAATAAGTGTTTGTGTTCTTTTTTTTTTTTTTTAAGATTTTATTTATTTATTCATTTATCCCCCCCTTGCTGCTTGTGCTCGCTGGGTCAGCTAACCACACCGTGCGGGCGGGTTTGCCTTCACCAGGAGGCCTCCGGAACCGAACCCGGGGCCTCCCATATGGTAAACGGGAGCCCCACTGATTGAGCCACAGCCGCTTCCCTGTTTGTGATTTTTGCTCACATATTTGCCAATTTCTTAAGGTTTTCATGCCTTTTTGCCTCTCAAGTCTTCCATTTGGGATCATGTTCCTAATGCATGAATTATATCCTTTAGAATTTCCTTTGAGAACTCCTAGTTATGAACTCTCACATTTTCCCCCAACTGAGATGGCTCCCTCCTCTGTCTGCTTGTTGTGTCTGCTTGTTGCGTCAGCTCATTGCGTCTGCTCATCTTCTTTAGGAAGCACAAGGGACCAAACCCGGGACTTCCCATGTGGGAGGAAGGCACACAAATGCTTAAGCCACATCCACTCCCCAACTCTCACATTTTTGTCTTAAAATATCTTTATTTTGCCTGCAGTATAAAACATGTTTTCATTGAGTATGATTTCTAAATTAACTTACCTCTTTACAGATATCAAAGGTATCATTCCATTGTACGCAGGCTTCTAACACTGCTCCTGAAAATAATCAGTCATCAGTCTAATTGTGCTTTTATTTTTTTATTTTTTTTTATTTTTTTATTTTTTTATTTTACCGGGAGGTTCCGGGGATCGAACCCAGGTCCCTCCATATGGCAGACGGATGCCCAACCAGTTGAGCCACATCCGCCATAATTGTGCTCTTTAAATGTAACCTGCCTTTTTCCTGGCAACTCTAATGAAATTCCCTTGCTCATTGGTTTTCACAAGTTTTTTTTTTTTTTTAACTTTATTTTGTACATTTAATAATTGAAAACATAAGCAATAAAAAACTAAAAAGTAAACACAGATGAATAAATATATACATTTCTCAATTAAATGTAATGGATACATGTAAATTTTTTTGTTATTTTGTTTTTTGTTTGTTTTTTTGTTTTTTTTTTGTGTGTGAATCAAACAAACTATATTACACAATATATTTGGTTCATAGTAATGCATTCATACAGTATTTGTCCTTTTGTGTCTGGCTTGCTTCACTCAACATAATGTCCTCCAGATTCATCCATGTTGCCATATGCTTTATGACTTCATTTCTTCTTACAGCTGCATAATATTCCATCGTATGAATAGACCACAGTTTGTTTATCTATTCATCTGTTGATGGACACCTGGGTTGTTTCCAACTTTTGGCAATGATGAATAATGTGGCTATGAACATCAGTGTGCAGATGTCGGTTTGTGCCACAGAGCTCAGTTCTTCTGGGTATATACCCAGTAGTGGTATTGCAGGGTCACGTGGCAAGTCTATATTCAACTTCTTTAGGAACTGCCAAACAGTCCTCCATAGTAGTTGTACCATCCTGCATTCCCACCAACAGTGAAGAAGTGTTCCTATCTCTCCACATGTTCTCCAACACTTGTAGTTCTCTGTCTTTTTAATAGTGGCCATTCTGATAGGTGTAAAATGATATCTCATTGTAGTTTTGATTTGCATTTCCCTAATCATGAGTGATGTTGAGCATTTCTTCATGTGTTTTTTTGCCATTTGTATTTCTTCTTCGGAGAAATGTCTATTCAAGT
>JAKSZT010024745.1:462800-488780 GCA_026826555.1 Tolypeutes matacus | reverse complement strand
TCCACGCTCAGGGAACTCTGCGCACACCGCAAACCACGCCCCGTTCCTGCCTTGACCGAAGCTCCGCCCACTTTCCTCCCGGACTCCTCCCCCATCTTCCTGGGCCCTTGAGAGACCTCGGGGAAGATACTAGAAGAGATTTCAGAGGCTTCTGTGAAGATGGAACAGCAAAAGGAGGGGGCTGGGCCCGCGGGGTGAGGGAACTAAAGACCTTCCTAGAGGCGGCCAGAGAGCCAGAGAGGAACGGAGAGCCCGAGGGAGGGGGACGGAGACCCAGAAAGAGGGACAGAGACCCAGAAAGAGAGGGGGACAGAGAAAGTCATAGAAAGGATTGGGCTGATCCAGAGAAAAAAATCAGAGCCCCCCCCAAAAAAAAAAAACTGGCTGGGATGTCATATAGAAACAGAACTTTAGAGGATCTTGGTGACAGAGAATTGAACAAGATACACAGAAATAGGGAGACAGAGCTAGAAACAAATATTACTGAAACAGAAAGAAAGTTCAGGAATGAACCCCGAGACCCGAAGATGCTGGGGACAGCACAGGGCTGGAGAAAGAATAGTAATTGTCCACAGTTCCGGGGCTCTGGGGGTGATGCAGGTGCAGCCAGGCCACAGTAAGGAAAGATATGGGGTGGTGAGTCCCCTCTGACCTGTCCTCTTGTCATTCTAGGAACAACCTGTCCCCGCCAGAGCCTGGCGCTGAGATGCGGCCCCCCGCGCCCTTCCCAGTCCTGCCACCTTCATTTCTGGGGACCCCAGACCCAGCCCACCTGGGGCTCCCCGAGAGCCTGGCCTCTGTCACCGTCCCCATCCGGCTGGACGCCCTCTCCTACCTCCTGCACAGCGCCCTGCTGGGGGCTTACACCCTCCAGCAGTCCCTGCCCTCCTGCCCCTGTGCCCCCCAGGCTTGCTGCACCCAGCCGGGCACAGCCAAGAGACCCTCCTGGGGACGTGGGGAGTGGGATGTCCGGCGCGGGCCAGGCCGTGGCCAGCGGCGCTGGGGACCGGGGAGAGCCGAGCATCCAGAGCGGGGCTGGGTGGGGGGCTCTGGGGCTGGCCCCAAGACCCCACTGGTGATGCCGCCACCACCGCCTGCCTGGGACAGGAAGAAGGAAGGCCATGGCCCCGAGCCACCCCTGGACGGGCCGCCTGCTGCCGAGGACTGGGAGGCCGAGTACTAGGCCCCGGGAGCCCCAGCCCTGTCAGAGACACCCCAAGAAACAGCCTGTTCCCAGCCCCCAAAAGCCACGGCCTCAGGAATGGTCCCGGGGTTCACCTGGTGAGACCTGAACCTGACTGAGCTTCCCAAGCCAGAAAAAGCCCCGAACCTCCCACCCAGGCCCACACCAGTGCCTGCCTCCTTCCCTGCCCCAACCCCACTTCTAGCACCTGCTCCAACCTCATTCTCCACCCCAAGGCCATGTGTCCCCATCCCCACCCCAACCCTATCCCCAAAGCCCGGCCCACCGCCTCTCTGACCTCCATATCCCAATCCCTCTCTCATTCCCATTCTTATTCCCACTTCCAGCCCCACTGCTGTGCCCCAATCCCAAGCCACCCTCTTGCCCTCCCTGAGCTCAACCCAATCTCCATCCTCAACCTCGCTGTCCTCCCTGCCCCCACTGTGACATGCCCCGGGTCCCCACCCCACAAAAGACCCTGTGGGCCCAACATATCTGGACCACTGCTGCCAGACCTCCTCTTCGGGGTGGGGAGCCCTGGGTGACAATAAACGATGACTGCCCCCCACCTTGTGTGTGTGTGCGTGCTTCCACGGCTCAGGCTAGCAAGGCGGGGCCGAGCACGGCTCGTGCAGGGGTTAGGCTGGGGAGGTGGGTGGCTCACAAGGGAGGCCTGTGGGGCCCAGGACTGATGGGCCTGGACCCAGTTCTGCATCAGCGAATTCCATTGGGGGCCTCTGCCACCGCTGCACTTCTGCCTGCTGGAAGCTGCTGGGCCAAGGGCCATTGTCTGGGGAGGCTTAAGGGATTTGGGGGGGTCCCAGGCGGGGGGGGTGGGCAGAGAATCCAGTGAGGAGAGACCTGGCTCAGCTCAGTCTTCACAGAGGGGCCGAGGCAGACGGAGGGCTTTGGGCAGGCTCTGCCACTCAGGTAGGAGCTGGGCATGGGACCTGTAGCCCTCTCCTGCCCCAGGACCCAGGAGTCCAGGCTCCCAGCCCCTCCTCCCTCAGACCCAGGAGTCCAGGCCCCAGCCCCCTCCTCCCTCAGACCCAGGAGTCCAGGCCCCCAGCCCCCTCCTCCCTCGGACCCAGGAGTCCAGGACCCAGCCCCCTCCTCCCTCAGACCCAGGAGTCCTGGTCCCCAGCCCCCTCCTCCCTCAGACCCAGGAGTCCTGGCCCCCAGCCCCCTGTCCCCTAAGACCCGGGCATCTGACCCCCGGCCCCACCACGCCTTCCCCCACAGACGGCCATGTACAGCTTCATGGGCGGCGGCCTCTTCTGTGCCTGGGTGGGGACCATCCTCCTGGTGGTGGCCACGGCGACAGACCACTGGATGCAGTACCGGCTGTCAGGGTCCTTCGCCCACCAGGGGCTGTGGCGGTACTGCCTGGGCAGCAAGTGCTACCTGCAGACGGAGAGCATGGGTGAGGCACCGGGGCGGGGTCTGAACCTCCAGCTCCACATGGAGACCCTGCGGCTCAGAGCTGGGTGGGGGCAGCTGAGCTCACTCAGCACGGAAGGGGCAGAACTGGGGTTTAGTCTTTGTTTTTCTAGTGTGATTACCGGATGCGCTGGTTTAGGGGTTACATAGAGAGAGATGACATTTCCTGGGCCCCTCGTGGGTGTCAGGCAGAGCAGCTGGGCTGGGGTTGAAGGAAAGCATTGCCTCTGTAGGTACTGTGCCTCAAGAACCGTGCTAAGTACCGGGGGATACAAAGCATCGCGGGCCCTACATGTGCTCAACGCAGGATGAAGTAGTTCCTAAGTAGTTCCTATGTGCCAGGTCATAGAGAGAGATAGATGATAGATACAGAGAGGAAGGTATACAGGGAGAGAGACAGATGTAAGGAGAGAGATGGTAGAGAATTAGATGACAGATAGATAGATGATAGACAGATGGTAGAGATAGACGTAGATATAGATGTTTAGATACCTATATCTGTAGGTAGATATAGACAGGTATATAAGTGGATAGATAGACCAATAAGTAGATGATATAGATAAACAGATGTGTGGATAGATGGTAGATAAATGGTAGAGGATGTTAGAAAGCGGAGAGCTTAGATGATTGATAGATGGACACATACTTATGTCCACATTATAATACTTGACATATATTATATACTAATAGTAATGCTGGGGATACCTGGCGTCCGTTGGGTGCTCTCCGTGTCCATCGTGCTCCTCTGAGCACTCTACACGGGTTAGCTCCTTTCCACCTCCCCACGACGCTGAGAGGCGACTGAGTCTTAGCTACACGTAAGACGCGAGACATGAGCTGGACTCGACCTCCCTTTTGGGGGGGAGGAACCAGCCCGCCCTAAGCCCCAAGACCTGACACACACCAAGAGACGCCCCATCTCCCTGAGCTCTGGTGCCAGCCCTGAGAGCCGGGGGGGCGGGTCGACCTGAGGCTGGGAGAGGCGAGAAGAACTTGCCGAGCCGCCGGCCCACCTGCCTCGCTCCCTGCTTCCTCCAGCTCCTTTTCCTTCTGCCTGTCTCCTCTGGCATGCTCCCCTCTCCTCCTCCATGTCTCATCTCTACCTGGGGCGGGCAGGGGTGGATGCTCGAAGGTCTTCAAGTTCATTCGACATCTCCTGGACCACAGAGTCAAAAACCTCAGGGACATACCTCGCCCACCGGGGGGTTCTCGGGGGATTCGGTATTTGTCCAGACTGCCGGCCTACCTTGCCCACTGATCATGATGTGGCTGCCTGTAGGGTATAATTACACTTTTATCTATTGTCCTCCTTTACATTTGGGATCACTGTTTGGGTTCCAGCCTATGTTTTATTATTATTTTTTATTCTAGTAACATATATACAACCAAGATTTCCCCTTTAGCCCCATTCACGTATTCACAGTGCTATGCTGCCATCACCACCCGTCACCAAAACTCTCCCACCGTCCCACATAGAAACTCTGCACCCCTTAAGCATCAACGCCCCGTTCCCTACCCCCACCCCAGGCCTTGTAACCTCTATTCTAGCTTTGGACTCCCCGGGTTTGCTTATTCTCGTTAGTTCATCCAGGAGACCGAATCGTCCAAATTATTTCCCCATTCGGGAGACGGAAACACGCAGCGATGTGAACAGGGAAGGTATTCCATAAAGGGGAGCTGACAGGCAGTGAATGGGTGATGTCCACGGGGCGAGGGTGTGCAGCTCCCCGCAGCCCCTGCCCTGGCCTCCCGGGATGCCCCCTGCCCTTAGCTGTGGCCGCAGCCAGGCCTGCTTTGCATTCGAGATCTCCACTTCTGCACTGGCACAGCCGCAGGGAAGAAAGTAGCTCCCCCATAGCCCCATAAGTCCTCCAGGCTTTAACAGACGTCGTTGGAGATATAGCCAGGACATTTCTCTCATTTAGTCTCAAAAGACTGCATTTTTGCAAAGAGCTAAGACTTTCTGCTCTTCACCGGCAGGGCCCACACCCTGCCCAAGGTGTGCAATTGTCCTGGGTGATTCGAGAGGCAGCACAGCCAAGTGGTTAGGAGATGGGCTTTAGAGCTTGGGTTTCTACCCCAGTTCTGCTGCTAGTCATGGGTTCTTGGGCCAGTTGCTTTTCCTCTCTGAGCCTTAGTCTCCTCACCTGAAAAATAGGGATGAAAATAGCCATTGTGTCCTAGGGCTCTTAAAAGGAAGAAATAAGGTTGCTCACGGGATACAGCCCTGGCGCATGGCCGACAAGTCCCTAAATGGAAGATGGGTTCTGATGAGTTCTAAGCACAAGAGAAGAACGGACCCATGGGCTCAACTTCTATTTATTCCGCCTGATTAGTGTGCACCTAGTACGTGCTAGGGATGAGGTGCTGGGGATACAGCAGTGCACGAGACAGAGGAGGCCCAGGTCCTCACAGAGCTGAGAATCTACCTGGGGAGAGAGACTATAAACAAGCTCAAAAGAGACAAACAAGACATCTTCAGATGCGGGTAAGAGGTATGAAGGAAATGGACGAGGGCAATGTGAGAGAGGATAGAGAGTGACTGGCAGGAGGATATGGGAATCCGTATTCATTCATTCATTCATTCATTCAAAACCAAACACTTCCTGAGGCCCATGTGCAGATGAAAGCTATGGGGAGTGCTAATGACAGAATCACCCCATTCACTGTCCTCCGGGTGCAATACGCCTGGAACCAAGAGACAGAGTCTTGATCCAGAGGAAGGGGTGGGGATGACACCTGAGAGCATGAAAGAATACTTCCTAGAGAGGGGACTTGGACTCTGGGCTTTGAAGGATGAGTAGGAGCTCGCCAGGTGAAGAGGAGAGCCTTGCCAGAGAGGCGAAAGAGGAGCTGGGCCAGGGATACGGAGGGAGGCAAGACATTCTCTCCCTGGAGTTAGCAGGTTCACCATCGGGAGCAGGGAAGACATGGGGGTGACCCTGGGGTGCTCCCACAGCATACTGGAATGCCACCCGTGCCTTCATGATCCTGTCCGCCCTGTGCGCCACCTCTGGCGTCGTCGTGGGTGTCCTGGCCTTCGCTTGGCAGCCCACCTCCACCCGCGTCTCGAGGCCCTTCTCCGCTGGCATCATGTTTTTCACCTCCAGTGAGTGGTCCCAACCCACCCCTCTCCCTACCCCCAATTCCCTGCCCATCCCCAACCACAAACCATCCCCACCCCGCCTCTCACCCCTACTCCTCCTCCTCACTCCCAGCTCCTTCCTATATTTTTAAATTTCTTCTCCTTATTAGAGCAGTTGTAGGTTTACAGAAAAATCATGAGAAAGCAGAATTCCCATGTTCCAATCCCTCACGCAGTTTTCCGTTATTAACATTTAGCGTTGGCGTGGTACATTTGCTATAGCGATCTCCTTAACTAGAGTCCATAGTTTGCCTTAAGGTCTGTTCTCAGTGCTGTCCAGGTCTACGGGTATTGGGTTATTTATTTGTTTGTTTGTTTTTTTCATTTTTATTCTGGTAACATATATACAAGATAAATTCCCCCTTTTAATTGTTTTCAAGTATATAATTCAGTGGGGCTAATTATATTATGTTGAGCCACGGTCACCATCATCCTTGACCAAAAGTTTTCCACCGCCCCAAATGGAAACTACTGGAGTCTTAACGCCCCACTCCTCACCCCCCTCCAGGTCCCTGGTAACCTGTTTCTGACTCTACGAAGTTGCATATTCTAATGATTTCATACCAGTGGGCTCACACATTTGTCCTCCAAGCCTAACTCCAACCCCCCCCACCCCGTTCGCCCCCCCAGCCCTTTTTGTCCTCTTGGCCCTGGCCATCTACACGGGAGTGACCGTCAGCTTCCTGGGCCGCCGCTTCGGGGACTGGCGCTTCTCCTGGTCTTACATCCTGGGCTGGGTGGCCCTGCTCCTGACCTTCTTCGCAGGTGCCAGGGCTGGGGGGCTGGGGGCTGGGAAGGGCGGCACCTGGGCGGGGGGGCAGGCTCTAGGCACCGAGACCCCTGGCACGGGGCCAGAAGGCGTGCGTGGGGGCCGCGGGACGCCACCCAGAGAGGGAGTGTCTCGAGCGGGAGCAGGCGCTGAGCGGGCTGGGGGGGCCACTGGGCTCTCTTCCCACGCAGGGATTTTCTACATGTGCGCTTACCGGATGCACGAAGGCCGGCGCCTGTCCACTCCCCGCTGAGCCCAGGTTTATCCCCGGGACCGTGGAAATGAGGTCACTGAAGAGGAGGTGGCATCTCAGAGCCCGGACTGGTTCCTGGGGGTGGGGGGTGGGAGGGTGGAGGCCCAGTCCTGGGCCCTAAGTGGGGGCCTCTGGCTCCTGCATTCTAAGGAGGGGGGGGACAATGGGGTCTGCTAGGAGGGTGTCAAGAAGATTCAAACCCATGCCTACCTGGGGTGCTAGAGAAATGGATTATCCATTAGGGCTATCTGGGGGGGAGGGGATAATAAAAGTGGATGAGAGACTACGGAAGTGTGAGTCCTTGGGGGGTTGGGGTGGGGAGAACAGGTGTGAGCTGTGAGCGCGGTGGGTGGGAGGAGGCCTGAGCTTCTCCGACTCTGGGGGGATGGGACAGGGATGCATCCCATAGTCCCCGGCTGACCACTGTCCAGCGAAACTTCTGCGGAATGGATGTGTATGGTAACAGGGGCCATTTAAACATCCGTGACCACTCCCTGGAAACCCCAGGGAACAACTGCCCTTGCTCCACGATGTGCTGTAACTTGCACCATAAAAGAAAATGAGGTCCTGTGTCTGTGTCTGCTTCCTGCCTAGTGTGCCAGGAAAAGTCCCCTTTGTTAAAGGGCCCTTCTGATCAGAAGGGGTTGATAAACTCTGTGCTGACCTGGGGAAAAAAAAAAAACACAAAACATCTGAAAAAGCAACCTTCCTGCCCACCTACCCCATCCCCAACCCCCACTCCCCTCCCTGACCCTTTATCTCCTGCCCAGCCCTCTTCCTCATTCAGTCACTGCAAGACCCTCTCCTCATTCGCTCTTTCATTAGCTCATTCAGTCACTGCAAGACTTACTGATGTCTATCATAAAATAACACTATCTAGCAAGGCTGATGCTAATAGTTATTAGATCCTATGCCAATAAATGCTATATTTATAGAGGCTTAGTCCTAGAAATAATATTTATTGGGGCCTTCTCAATAACAATAATAGTATATTAGTATTATATTATATAGTATAGCATGATAATATAATGAAATAAGTATGGTATAGATTTACATAATAAGTATATAATTGTGTAATATTTAATAGTGATTAATAGTATGCTTATAATATATTTATTAATATTATTACTCTTTCTCTAATAGTAACAGCAATTGGTGCCTTCTTTCATAATAATTTATCGAGGCCAAGTCAAATAGGAATATTTACCGAGGAGGCTTATTCCAGTAACCCTATTGAAAGGGGCTTCCTCTAGTAAAAATAACGATTGTGGTTGTAATTATAAGGCCAGGTTCACAGCTCCAACTACCTACTCAACATTTCCACTTGAAAAGAGGCATCTCCAGGGGTCGGATGTAGCTCAACTGGTTGGGCCTCCATCTCCCATAAGGAGGGACCCGGGTACCTGCTCCTCCCACAGTCTCCCCCTCTCAGAAAATGACAACCCACCCCCACCCGTTTCTCTCCAGCTGCTTCAGCCCAGAATACTGGGCTAGGGGCACGGCCTTGGGTGAGGGGGTGGGGTTGAGCAGTAAAGACTAGAGAATCAAGACCAGGCCTCTGGGTGGCCAGGGTGGGCCCCTGAGGCTGGGTGGGGCTAGGTGGCTTCCCCCAAGTGGGGCCTCAGCAGGAGCCCCCCAGAGTGATGATGTCAGAGGGGTTCTGTGGCAGTTGAGGCTACTGAGAGGTTCCTCAGCCTGGGAGAGGCTGGGAGAGGCTGGAGGGAGTTGGAAGATCCGTCAGTGCTTGGACGAGACTGGTAGAAGGCCGGGGAAAGCCATGATCGGGGCAGCAGGGCAGAGCAGGGCACAGAGGCTCTCGGGAACAGCTTCGGGGAGCGGCCCGGATGTCCCCCCCCGGCAACCCCAAGGCACACCTCGTCAAGAAATTGGACGGAGGTGCTGCCGGTCGGCTCCACCTTCAGGACGCTGCTCAGCTGCACCTGCTTTGGGTTCTCCCTGGTGGCCTTTGTCTGCCCCTACTGGCTGGAGGTGTGCGTGCCGGGGGGGCACCGAGCACCTGGGCCCCTGGTCGAGCTGCGAGGCCTACGTGTGCAGAGAGCTGCTGGAGGCAGGTAGGTTGGGTGTGAACACAGGTGTGTACGCGGGGTGCATGCGATGGTGGCGGGACTTGGGGAGACCAGAAACAAGGTTGAGTTTAGACCTGGAGTGGGGACGAAGGTGAAACTGGTGGGAGGGGGCCTTTGAGACAGAAGTTATAGGAGTTGGGAGATGCATAAAGAAGCAGCTCTCGCGAATCTTGCTGGCAGTACCAACCCGGAAACCCCATCCCTCCAAGGGACGGCCGGAGAGAGGAGACCTAAAGAAGAACCAATGTGCCTTTTGCAAGGGGATGGGGCACTGGAAAAAGGATTGTCCTAAGTTGATAGGCAGAAGGGCTCAGGAACCTAAGGAACCGACCCGCCTCTTAGTAGAAACTGAAGATTGAGGGGGTCAGGGTTCCTTCGAGCTTGGCCCCCAGGAACCCATAATAAAGGTAACAGTCAAAGGGAAGCCAACTGAATTCCTAGTAGAGACGGGGCCACCTTTTCAGTTCTCCAAGAGACAACCGGGGAACTCTCATCCCAGAAGACTTCTATCATAGGGGCAACAGGAAAACCTAAATCTTACCCCTGGACTCAAGCCTGAATTACTGACTTAGGAAAGGGTAGTTACCCATTCCTTCTTAGTAATGCCAGAATGCCCATACCCCCTCTTAGGCTGAAACTTGCTGCAGAAATTAAAGGCAACCATTTCTTTTAAAGATGGGGAAACAATTTTGCAACTGGGATCAGCTCCCTTAATCAATTATGTTAACTGTCCCTATCTCCGAAGAATATATTCTATTTGAACAAGAGCCCAAGGGGGCTATAGGAGAAAGCTATATCCAGGAACTACTTACTAAAATCCCCGGGGTCTGGGCAGAGAGCAACCCGCCAGGATTGGCTTTGCATCAACCCCTATCATTGTGCAACTCATGAGTACTTCTCTCCTCATCCAAGTCAAGCAATACCCTATACCTCAGAAGGCAAGGGAAGGCATAGTGAAACATATCAAGAGATTAAGAGAAGCGGGGATACTGACTCCCTGCCAATCACCCTGGAATACCCCCCTTTTACCAGTAAAAAAGCCAGGGGCCAAAGATTATAAACCAGTACAGGACCTAAGAGAAGTCAGTAGGAGGGTAGAAACCATTCACCCCACTGTACCTAACCCTTATACCCTTCTGAGCTCTCTGCCTCCAGGACGGACTTTCTATTCTGTACTGGACCTGAAAGATGCCTTCTTCACCTTACCATTGGCACCTCAGAGCCAACCCATCTTTGCCTTTGAGTGGACGGACCCCGAAGGGGGATTTTCTGGCCAGCTAACCTGGACTAGACTCCCGCAAGGATTCAAGAATTCTCCAACCATCTTTGATGAAGCCCTGAGCCGAGACCTCCTGAGATTCAGGGAATCCCACCCTCAGGTAACTCTTTTGCAATATGTAGATGACCTTCTTCTTGCAGCAGCATCATAAGAGGATTGCCTAATCGCCACCAAGGAATTGCTCTCTGAACTAGCATGCCTCGGCTACCGGGTGTCCATGAAAAAGGCTCAGATCTGCGTGCGAAAAGCCACATATTTGGGCTACCATCTGGAAGAAGGTAAGAGGACCCTATCTCTGGGACGGATAGACGCTATCCTGAATATCCCAACTCCAACCACCAAGCGCCAAGTACGGGAATTCCTAGGGGCGGTAGGCTACTGCAGGCTCTGGATACTCGGGTTTGCTAAAATTGCAAAACTCTTATACGCCTGCACAGGTGGAAAGGACCCTAACTTTCATTGGACTCGGGAGGAAGAACAGGCCTTTATAGCCCTCAAGCAAGCCTTAGCCTCAGCCCCTGCCTTAGCCCTACCCGGCATCACGAAACCTTTTCAGCTGTTTGTAGCTGAAAAGAAGGGGATTGCCAAAGGGGTCCTCACTCAAACCTTAGGGCCTTGGAAACGCCCAGTGGCCTATCTCTCCAAGCAACTAAACCCTGTAGCTGCAGGATGGCCATCATGCATGAGAGCGATAGCTGCGACCTCCCTTCTTGTCAAGGTGGCACAGAAATTGACCTTGGGCCAGGACTTGCAGATTATCGGGGGCCACACCACTGAGGCCCTCCTTAGATCCCCACCTGACCGTTGGATTTCGAATGCACGTCTTACTCAATATCAGGTGCTGCTACTAAATCCCCCTCAAGTCACTTTCTCTAAGTCCATGGTTCTCAACCCAGCTACTCTGTTGCCAGATTCTAAATATGGAGAAATTGTCCATGATTGCCTGGACATTTTAGAGACTATCACTGGATCTAGACCTGACCTCCGGGACACTCCCCTAGAAAACCCAGACTACAAGCTTTATACTGATGGAAGCAGTTATCTGAAAGATGGACTGAGATATGCAGGCGCAGTGGTGACCACAGAAAATCAAGTACTCTGGTCACAGGCCTTGCCCCAAGGAACCTCCGCCCAGAAAGCAGAACTAATTGCTCTGACCCAGGCGCTTCACTGGGCAAAAGGCAAGAAAGTCAATATCTATACTGACAGCCGGTATGCATTTGCAACTGCCCTGGTACATGGAACTCTCTACCAGGAAAGAGGACTTTTGACATCAGCTGGAAAAGAAATTAAAAATAGGCAAGAGATTTTAGCTCTTTTAGCAGCTATATGGGAACCTAAGGAGGTAGCCATTATCCATTGCAAAGGGCATGAGACCCAACCAAGTCGCACCAAGAAAGGGAATGATCTTGCAGACCTGACTGCGAAGCGGGTAGTGTTGGGAGAAGTGAAACCACTCGAAATTTTGCCACTTCTTCCCCAACGAGCCCTACCTACTTCTCCGAGCTATAACCAAGAAGAACAAGAATTAGGACAAAAACTGAATTGTACCACTGAGGCTGGACTTTGGCAACGATTGCCCGACGGGCGCCTGCTGCTGCCAAAAGCATTGGGTATTGCCCTAGTCCGGGACCTCCATTATAGCACTCACCTTGGTACCTCGAAATTAATTGCTCTAATTAATAAACATTTCTATGTTCCAGATTTGAAGACCATCGCCAACTCAGAGGTAACCCGTTGCTCAGCATGCGCTCAGGTCAACCCAGGGCCTCCAATCTCTCTCAGTGTAGGGGTCTGATCAGAGGCCATAAACCAGGGGAACATTGGGAATTAGATTTTACTGAAATTGGAAAAAGCAAATATGGCTATAAATATCTCCTGGTCTTTATAGATACTTACTCCGGATGGACTGAAGCTTTTGCCACCAAGCATAAAACTGCCAATATAGTCGCCAAGCACCTCCTGACAGGAATCCTCCCACGATTTGGCTTACCCTTGACGTTGGGGTCCGACAATGGCCCGGCTTTCATAGCCAAGATATCCAAAAGTCTAGCTGAGGCACTTAAAATAGACTGGAAATTACATTGCATTTACAGGCCTCAGAGCTCAAGACAGGTAGAGAGGATGAATAGGACTTTAAAGGAGACTTTAACTAAATTAAAATTGGAGACTGGAGAGAGTTGGGTAAGTCTTCTCCGTTTCACCTTACTAAGAACCAGATGTACCCCTTATTTGAAACATTTAACCCCTTTTGAAATAATCTATGGAAGACCACCTCCCATAATCCCCAACTCCTAGCGCCATCGCACCCATTGAACTCCTTCAGTAATTCTTTGCTAACCATGCTAGACTCTGTTTTCTCCCTTCTGAATGAAACTCAGCCGGCCATCTCCACTGAGTGTTGGCTCTGCGTCGATCCGGCACCACCATACTACGCGGGGATTGGTGCCAACCTGACGGGAGAAATAGCTCCCCCTGGAACGTCTCCTACACCGATGCCGACAACTTTGGGACTGGTGTCCTGTCTGATTGTTCTCATCAGAGAAAACTCACCTTCAGCGATCTCCAAGGATCACCAGCGGCAGCTACTCCATAGACGACTCACCTTATAAGGACAATTGCCTGAACACTGTCCCCCTTCCTGCTTCAGGATCCACTTAGACTTTAATCACCCCCAACGGTACCTTGTTTACCTGCTCATCTGGTATCACCCGCTGTATTGCCCCTAGTAATGCTTCTGACCTATGTATTGGTGTTTATATAATTCCCCAGGTTTACCTATATGCTGGACCCTCAGGTACTGCCCACTTCCTAGCTCAGGATCAACATTTTGGACTGCAAAAAAAGGACTCCAATTCTAATCCCTATCTTAGCCACCTTAGGGACTGCAGGTTCAGCAGCCATAGGAGCTGCGGCCATGATTACCTCTGATATTGATATTAGAAAACTTTCAGGTACTTTCTCTGCTGATGTCACTCTCCTTCAAACCCAAGTACAATATCTTAAAAAACAAGTTAACTCCTTAGCAAAAGTAGCTATACAGAACAGGAGAGGACTAGATTTACTGTTTCTGAAACAGGGTGGCTTATGTGCCGCCCTCGGAGAAGCCTGCTGTTTTTATGTAAACCATTCAGGAATTATTAAACAATCAATGCAAGAACTACAAAAAAAACTCAAAGAGAGGGATCTAGAAGAACAATCCTCTGAGTCTTGGTTTCAGAACCTTTTCAATTGGTCTCCATGGCTGACTACTTTAATTTCAGCCCTAGTAGGCCCTCTCATACTGTTACTTTTGGGTCTCACTTGCGGACCTATCATTAACAATAGGCTTGTAGCTTTTGTCAAGGACAGAGTCCAATTGGTCAAACCAACGGTATTAGCCCAACCCTACCAACACCTGCCAACGACTGGAGACCACTATGATGAGTCAATGATTTGACCCACTAAGAAGAGAAGTGGGGAATGTTGAACCCTAAACCAGAACCAGAGTAATGTAGAGAAGAAAATTTTCCACTGTCCCTAAGTGTCCTATCTGAAAAGCACACAACCTCCCCTCCCTTGAACATTCCTGCAAGGACATCTCAACCCTGCAGCTATGCCCAGGCTATCAGGGCCTTCTGTGCAAACGCTAGCTAACTGCCAAAATCCGCTTCTGTACATCCTGCTTGCTTGCAAACTGCATCAGCAACCCCCTATAAAAGGGAGCCATTTTAGAACCGGGGGCTGCAGTTCTCTCCTGCGTGAGAGGTGCTGCAGACACCCGCGGGCTTAGCTCAATAAACTTCATAAAAGTGGTTAAAGTCTGAGTGTGGTCGGTCTCCTGGGTTACAACACCGGTACCTCAATTTATGACATATCAGCGGATAAGATAGGGAAGAATACAAGGATATTTGCATTATGTACATAAACAAACAAATTCATATCAAAACAAGGAAGAAATATTCATAACCATGACAGTCCTGGTTTCTGTAACTGGACACATGGCCGTAGTTTGTATCTATCACCACCTTCTTCCACTGCCCATTCCGTGTTCCCTCTACCCTCAGCAAGCACCTCGGCTGGCTCTGGCTCTTTGCCTGCTGGGGTGACTCAGACCTTCATTCCTGAAGTTTCTGGGCCATTGTTAGCCCTGCCTGGACAGGGCTGTTGCAGTTTTCCATTGACTTTAATCACAGGGCATGGCAGTACCGAGAGATGCCCTAGGAGCTCTGTATTCCAGGCTAACTCTTCCTCACCTCCACTGCGTGGCTGCAGGCCCATTTCCCAGCCCGCACAGTAACTCCCTTCTTTGCCTGTTGACTCGGTGGCATGAGGAGTCAGCCCTCAATGAGTACTTATCCTAGTCACATTTTGTTCTTAAATAGTGCTGTGGGGAGGATAATACCATCACACTCATCTCACAAACAGGAAAACTGAGGCTAAGACAGGTCATGTATATTGCCCAAAGTCGCACATCTCTGAATGCGCCGTGGAGCCAGGGCTCAACACCAGTTCTCCTGACGTCGGAGCCTGCCATCCTACCAAAGGTCCAGGGAGGTGCTAGGCCTGGGATGCCGAGCAGACGCCGTCCCTGCTGCGCTGCAGCTTATGGCAGAAATAACAAATCCACTGCAAGTTCTAAATTTGTGAAAGGAGATATTTTGAAATATGAAGAAGGGGCAGAGGTGGAATCGCTGGTTCCTGGACAGGGACTAGAAGACAGAGCAGAGAGCAGACGTGCTTCTCCATCTGCCCAGCTCAAGACAACCCTCCCCACCCCCGCTATAAAATAACAAGTAGAAACCCTCAAATGGGAGTTCAGAGGGAAATAAAAAATAATTCCCAGATTAGGAGGAAAGGGCTTCACTACAGCAGAGCAGGAAGATGACAGGGAGATGGCTGGACATGTTAAGCCAAAGCAAGATGAAAATAAACGACAAATCAACTGCAAATCTACTGCAGCCAAAACACAGAAAAGAAGGAAATGCGCCAGTAATAATCATAATTAATGTGTGTATGGATTAACCTCACCCATCAAGCTAGAGAGGTTGATTTTACTAGAAAGTGAGATCCACCAGTATCGTTATTGAATTATTCATTCCAGGAATATTAATTGAGCATCTACTATGAGTTATGAGTTAGGCTTTCCTCTAGGCCCTGGAACACAACAGAAATGAGAACTACAGCAGCAAGAAACTGTCCTGGAGACTTACTTGCCTGAGGAAAGGGATGATACTAATTAGCAATAATGCGCACTGTGCTTGAACACGCCAGGCACTGCTTTAAACACCCTGTGGTACACCTCCTATTAATATTCCCACGTTCCAGAAGGAAATACAGGTCAGAGAGAGCTCATCATTAGGCCAAGATCACACAGCTTGTCAGAAGGGAAACACAGGGTTGGAAAGCAGCAGTCTAGTCCAGACTACGTGCTCTGACCACCATGCTATACTGACCACAGGAGACGCTCACAGAACACAAAGTGTTTGCTGAAATATGAAAGTAAAATAACGGAAAAGAATCATGATTCCTGACAAGATAGGGATTTAGCGTACACAAAAGTCTCCGTTCCCCAAGATCAACTATGGGAGAGTCATATAGGGAATTATGGCATGAGGAAAACAAAATAAATAAATAAAAATATGCGAGAACTCTTTGGGGAAATGAAAGATTGTTTTAAACTGGTGTGTATGTCTGTGTTCAAGGAGTCAGTGGTGCCTGCAGCCTGGGACAGATGGTAAATGGCTAAAGATAAAGAATGTTAGCAAAGTGAAAGAATAAGAAATTATGTCCCATATATGAATGACATGATACACAATAATAGAATAGGTGAAATTGGGGGCGGATGTGGCTCAAATGGTTGGGCGTCCGTCTGCCATGGAGGGACCTGGGTTCGATCACCGGGACCTCCCGGTAAAAGAAAAAAAATGAAAAAAAGAATAGATGAAATAAAGAACATTATAATTGGGGAAAATGGTAGAACATAAAACTGAAAAACAAATTGAAGAGTTGGAAGATCAGCTTGAGGAACTGTACCAGAAATAAGCAGGGAAAGAAGAAATAGAATATATATAGTGGGGGTGGATGTGGCCCAAATGTATGAGCGTCCGCCTCCCACATGGAGGGACCTGGGTGAGATCCCCGGGACCTCCCGGCAAAATAAAGAAAAATAGATAAGGCGCGTGAGCCCCCCAGGCCCTGGGCACGGGTGCACAGTCAGGCCCGACCAAGCCACACAGCAAGATGATGACGTAACAGGAGAGTGACACAAGGGAGAGCCAAGACGAGACGAGCCGAAAAACCAGGAACTAAGGTGGCGCAGGCTCTCCCACATCGGAGGTTCCCAGGATCAAACCCCAGTGAAGACAGGAGGAGAAGGATGAGAAGAGAGGGCAGGAAACGGACACAGAGAGTTGCCTAGTGAATGGACACAAAAAACAGCAAAAACGGTGTGTGTGTGTGTGTAAAAATAGATAAAAATAAGTAAATAAATAAATCTTAAAAAAAAAAAAAGAAAATATATTGTAAATACTAATAGAAAAAGAGGATAGACATAGAAGTGCCAATATTCAGATAATAATAGTCATCCCCAAAGAGAGAAAACAAACATTAGAGAGGAGGAAATATTTGAAGAAATCATGGAGGAAAAAATTCTCAGAAGTAAGGAAAGATGCATCACTGGATTCAAGGGACCCGTAGACTGTCACACACAACTAATAAAGAAAAACACATCTACATACATTAGTAAGAAACTTAGATGTCAAAGTCAAAGAAGAAAATTCTCAAGTCTTAACAGGGAGAAAAAGTGGATCATCTACAAATGAACAAGAATCAGCTTTCTCCACATCAATTCTGGAAGCAAGGAGACAACGGAGATAACATTTTTAAAGTATTGAAGGAAAAGAACTTTGTACCAAAAATATATACTCTGCCAAATTTCTTTTAACAAGTCAATTTTATTGAAACATATTAATAAAGCATACAATTCATCCAAAGTGTACAACTTATGGTATTTGGTATAACACATAGTTATGCATTCATCACTTCAATCACTTTTAGAGCATTTTCATTATTTCAATAATAATAATAATAATAATAAACAAAAACAGATAAACAAACAAGAAAATTCTTCACCTCTCAATTTCTCTTTATTTCCCCTGCTGTACATAGCTGCTATTTCTGGCTATTCTTGCACATTTATTTATTTATTAAGTAGTTTTATTGAGATATATTCACATACCATACGATCTATCTAAAGCATATAATTAATAGCTCTTAGTATAATCACAATGTTGTACATTCATCATCACAAAAATTGTTAGAATTATTTCATTACTCCAAAAAGAAAAACTCCACTCCCCTTAATATGCCTTCCCTAGCCCTACATATCCACTAATCAAATTTCATTTTTAAAAATTGACATATATTACTTAATATAAATGGAATCATACAATATGTTACACAATATAATTAATTCATAGTAATGCAATAATGCAGAATTTCTTCTTTTGTGTCTGGCTTGCTTCGTTCAACATAATGTCCTCCAGGTTAATCCATGTTGTAATATGCTTTACGACTTCATTTCTTCTTAATGTTGCATAATATTCCATCGTGTAAATACACCACAGTTTGTTTATCCATCATTGGTGGATGGACACCTGGGATGTTTCCAACTTTTGGCAATCATGAATAACACCGCTATGAACATAGGTGTGCAGATGTCTCTTCGTGTCACTGCTCTCAGTTCTTCTGGGTATATACCCAGTAGTTGTATTTCACAGTCACGTGACAAATCTATATTCAACTTTTTCAGGAATTGCCAGTCCTCCACAGTGGCTGTACCATTCTGCATTCCCACCAACAGTGAAGAAGTGCCCCTATCTCTCCACATCCTCTCCAACACTTGTAGTTATCTGTCTTTTTTTAATGGTGGCCATTCTGATAGGTGTGAAATGATATCTCATTGTAGTTTTTTTTTGTTTTTTTTTTTTAATCTTTTTTTTCTTTTTCTTTCATTGTAGTTTTGATTTGCATTTCCCTAATCATTAGTGATGTAGAGCATTTTTTTCATGTGGTCTTTTGCCATTTGTATTTCTTTTTTGGATAAATGTCTATTCAAATATTTTGCCCATTTTTTCCTTGAGTCATTTGTCTTTTTACTGTTCAGTTGTAACATCTCTTTATATATCCTGGATATTAAGCCCTTATCAGACATGTGATTTCCAAATATTTTCTCTCATTGAGTCAGCTGCCTTTTCACCCTTTTGACAAAGTCCTGTGAGGTGCAAAAGTGTTTAATTTTGAAGAGGTCCCATTTATTTTTTCTTTTGTTGCATGTGCTTTGAGTGTAAGGTCCAAGAAACCACCACCTACTACAAAGTCTTCAAGATGTTTCCTTACATTTTCTTCTAGTAGTTTTATGGTCCTGGATTTTATATTTAGGTCTTTGATCCATTTTGAGTTGGTTCTTGTATAAGCAGTGAGATAGGGGTCCTCTTTCATTCTTTTGGTTACAGAAATCCAATTATCCCAGCACCATTCGTTGAAGAGACTGTTTTGTCCCATTAACAAGGACTTGGTAGGTTTGTCAAAAACCAGTTGATTGTAGAGGTGAGGGTTCATTTCTGGACTCTCAATTCTATTCCACTGATGGATGTGTCTATCTTTATGTCAATACCATGCTGGGGTTTTTTTTTAATTAAAAAAAAATAATGAAGTATATCACTCATACATAAACATACATAAACAACAAGTGTATAATAATAGTTGTGAACTTAACAAAACAAACATACGTAACACCATACAAGGCTCTCAGACTTCACCCAACCACCAATACCTTGCATTGTTGTGAAACATTTTAATCTAATGATTAAAGAGCATCCTCAAAAAATTACTACTAACCAAAGTATCTTACAATTGGTGTATTTTCCCCCAAAACCCACCCTATTATTATTTTTAATATCATTTATACATGAACACACATAAACAATAAGTGTATAGTAAAAGTTGAGAACTTACAAAGCAGACATGCATAACATCCTACAGGGCTCCCATACATCAACCCTCCACCAATACCTTGCATTTGTCGTGAGACATTTGTTACAAATTATGAAAGAATATTGTCAAAATCTTATGACTAATTATTATAGATCTTATCTTACATTTAATGTCTTTTCCCCCCAACCCACCCTATTATTATTTGTTAAATATATTTTTATGACAAAAGTTGTAAACTTACAAAACAATCATGCACATGTGCAGAATTCCCATACAACACCCCTTTATCAACACACCACACCGTAGTGGAACATTTCTTACAGATTATGAGATAATATCATCAGACTATTACCAGGTCCATAGCATACATTTGGCTCACATTTTCCATACTCCCCCATTATCAACACAGTACATCTTTGGCACAGATGCATGAATATTACATTATTACTGTTAACCACAGTCCTTAAATCACTCCAGTTGTGTTTTTCCCATGCTTCTCCACATTCTCACCACCGTGCAATAGTGACGTCCATTTGCTCTAGCTCACAAAGGACACTCTTGCATCTGTACCATCAACCACAATTCTCATCCACCTCTACGTTTACTGTGTTATTCAGTCCCTAGATTATTCTCTTGCTTTCTTTCAATTGGCATTTACATCCCCAGACTACCCTTTTCAGCCACATTCCCATTTATAAACCAGCTATAAAGTGTTACCATCAACTTTATACATTTCCACACTTTTATACTCAAGTTAATTAAAACTTCTACATACATTAAACATCAGTAGCCCATCTCAGTCCTCCTCTTATCTCCTTTAAGAATCCACCACCTACCACCAGGTCTTGAAGATGTTTTCCTACATTTTCTTCTACACGTTTCATGGTTCTTGCTTTTATATTTAGGTTTTTTATCCATTTTGAGTTAATTTTTGTATAAGGTGTGAGATAGGGGTTCTCCTTCCTTCTTTTGGCTATGGATATCCAGTTCTCCCAGCACTGTTTGTTGAATGGACTGTTCTGCCCGAGCTGGGTGGGTTTGACAGGCTAGTCAAAAATCACTTGAGCATAGATGTGAGGGTCTGTTTCTGAACCATCAGTTCGGTTCCATTGGTCTATGTGTCTGTCTTTATGCTCGTACCATGCTGTTTTTACCACTGTAACTAGGTAATATAACTTAAAGTCCGGAAGTGAGAGTCTTCCAACTTCGCTTTTCCTCTTTAATATGATTCTGGCTATTCAGGACCCCTTACCCTTCCAAATAAATTTGATAATTGTGTTTTCCATTTATTTTTTAAAAATGCTGGTGGAATATTTATTGGGTTTGCATAGAATCTGTATATCAATTTGGGTAGAAATGACAATTTATGATATTTAGTCTTCCAATCCCTGTAATTGGAATGTTCTTATAATTATTTAGATCTTTTTAAATTTCTTTTAACAATGAGTTGTAGTTTTCTGCATACAAGTGCTTTACATCATTGGTTAGGTTTATTCCTAAATATTTGATTCTTTCAGTTGCTATTGTAAATGGAATTTTTTCCCTACTTCCTCCTCAGATTGCAAATTACTAGAGTCTATTAAAATAGAGTCTATTAAAGCTTATTTCATCTGATCTAAGTATAGCTACTCCAGCTTTGTCTTCTTGTTGTTGTTGTCACTGCATTCATCTATGCCCTTCAATAGAGTTGGGAAATTTTCTAACATTATTTCTTCAAATATTCCTTCTGCCCCTTCTCTTCTCCTTCTGGGACCCACATGACACGTATGTTTGCACGTCTCTTGCTGTTGTTTAGTTCCCTGACACCTTGTTCAATTTTTTCTATTCTTTTCTTCATCTGTTTTTTTTGTATGTTCACTTTTGGAAGCCATTTATTCAAGTTCACTAATCCATTCTTCTGCCTCCTCAAATCTGCTATTATATGATTCCAATGTACTTTTTGTTTCATTTATGGTGCTTTTCATTCCTGTAAGATCTGCTATTTTTCTATGTATGCTTTAAAATTCTTCTTTGTGCTCCTCCAATGTCTTCTTAATACCCTTACATCTCATTGAATTTATTAAGGAGATTTGTTTGAACATCTATGATTAGTTGTCTCAACTTCTTTATGTCATCTGGAGGCTTATCTTGTTCCTTTAACTCGGCCATATCTTCCTGTGTCTTGATGTGTATCGTAATTTTTTGTCAGTGTCTTGGCATTGGGCTTACTGGATGTATTTTTTCTGGGTGCAGTTTCTCTCTTTAGTTTAGGGCTTTCTTGTCCTTTCTCCCTTGTTGGTTGTATAGTAGGAGCCAAGGATGTAGTTGGTGCTGTAAGCTGCAGAGGCTCAAGCTGCCCTCATTTCCCCAGGGACCAATGAAGCTTCTCCCAACTTTCTCCTTTGCCAGGGGTAGGGACAGAGCCACAGCTGTGTGGAATAATCCAACTCATACAGGCCTAGACTGTAGTTGCCCAGAGAGACTGATGAAGATTCACATCACTTTCTCCCCTGCCTGGGGCGGGGATGAAGCTGCAGATATGGGCAGCAATCTATGCCATGCGGGTCTAAAATGACTGCAGTAGACTTACAACTATTCAGTCTGTGTCAGCCCAATGTACCTGCAGTTACCTGGAGAGGCTAGTGCAGGGCCCGTCAGCTTCCCACCTGCAAGAAGTCAAGCTGATGCCTAAGCTATGGCTGCAGGCCAATGTGAGTGAAAGAAGCCAGTCACTGTGATTTTCAGTCAGCCTGGCTTTCCCTCATGCCAGGGGTGGAGTCAAAATGGTGGCTACTGGCCTCTTTCCAACTTGGACAGGTTCAAATTTTAGCTGTTCTTAGGGTTATACTTTAGCCAGCCACATTTACTAATCAGCAGCTGAAGTCAGTGGCCAACCGTCTCTTCCTCCCTATGTATGGGAAATGAAGCTTCCAATTCCAGCCACAGAACAGCTCCCAAGGTGCTTGTGCTGCCAGTGGAGGATGGGCACTGGCCTTCAGGTGTGGAGGGCTCTACTTACGAATCTTCTCTGCAGATGGGCATCTCCTCCTTCCATTCCTTTAAGGATGTTGCAGGATGCTCTACTGGTCTCCTGGAGGCCCAGGCAGGTACTTTAGATAGCTCTGGGTGATTACTAACTGCCCTGTAGCACGAGCTGACTCTAGGAGCTCCTTACTCTGCCACCATCTTGATGGTGTTGTCCAGTACCATGCTGTTTTGACCACTGTAGCTTTGTAATATGTTTCAAGGTCAGGCAGTGAAATTTTCCCATGTCATTCTTCTATTTTAGAATGCTTTTGGCTGTTCAGGTGCACTTTCCCTTCCAAATGAATTTGGTAATTGTCTTTTCTATTTCTGCAAAGTAGTCTGTTGGGATTTTGATTGGTATTGCATTGAATCTATAAATCAGTTTGGGTAGGATTGACATCTTCACGATATTTAGTCTTCCAGTCCATGAACACGGAATGTCCTTTCATTTGTTTAGGGCTTCAATGATTTCTTTTCACACTGTTTTGCAGTTTTCTGCATAAAGGTCCTGTACTTCTTTGGTTAAATTGATTCCTCAGTATTTGATTCTTTTTGTTGCTATTGTAAATGGAATTTTTCCCAATTTGCTCCTCAGGTTGTTCAGTACTAGTGTACAAAAACATTACTGATTTTTGTGTGTTGATCTTATATCCTGCCAATTTGCTGAACTCATTTATTAGCTCAAGTAGCTTTGTTGTGGATAGTCAGGATTTTCTAAATATAGGATCTTGTCATCCAGAATGAGTTTTATTTCCTCTTTTCCTATTTGGATGTCATTGTATTTTTTCTCTTGTCTAATGGCTCTAGCTAGAACTTTAGGACAATGTTACATAACAGTGGTGACAGTGAGCATATTTGTCTTATTCCTGATCTTAGAGTACGATGTTGGCTATGGGTTTTTCGTATATGCCTTTTATCATAGTGAGGAATTTTCCTTCTGTGTGTATCTTTTTAAGTGTTTTTTTAATCAAAAAAGGACGCTAGATTTTGTTGACTGAATTTTCTGCATTGATTGAGATGGTCATGTGGTTTTTTTCCTTCAATTTGTTAATGTGGTGCAGTACATTGATTGATTTTCTTATGTTGAACCAGCCTTGTATACCAGGAATAAATCCCACTTGGTCGTGATGTATAAGTCTTTTGATACGCTGTTGGCTTCGATTGGCAAGTATTTTGGTGATAATTTTTGCACCTATTTTCATTAGAGTGATTTCTGCCAAGTTTAACTCAAACAAAAGAGCATAATAAAAATATTCTCAGGCATAAGAGACCTGTAATGATTTACTCCATAAAGACCCACATTGAGAAGACATTTGGAGAAGGACACATACAAGATGAGAAAACCAGGAAATGTTACGAAAAAATGCAACATAAGGGTTGTAAAACATCTAAGAAAAATTTAGCCACTAGAAGAAAATACCTAAAACTAAGTAAATATAAAGTGAATCCATAATATCAGAGACTGAAAATGGTAGCCAATATTAACATGGTAGAAGGTGAAAATGGGGAGAAGAGAACAAGAGACAAGAATGTGTGCTGAAATTCTTGTCTTATTAGTGAGACAACAAGGACAGAATTAATAGAAAAGGAAGAAGTGAGAAATGAAAAAGTGGAACAAGTTGAAAATTTAAGTAAAGTGATAAGGGCCCCGTCACATATATAATCAAAATAAAACAATAGAATAAACTCATCAAGTAAAAAGCACAGTCTGCAAGGCTGATTTTGAAAAAATCCATCCAACATGATACATACCTAAAGCATAGGAAAAGTTGAAAGTAAAAGGATGGGGAAAAGCTACTTCAAGCTATTCCAACTCAAAAGCAAGCTGGTGTAGCCATCCCAACACCCAAACAAATACACTTTAAGTTGAATGGAAGTATTAGGGGGAGGGGATGAATAAAGCAAAATTAAGAGACTTGGGGGAAGAAATTGATAACTGTGTCAACACGATAGAAGATTTCAGGACGTATCTTGCAATTACTCTTAGGTCGACTAGGCAAAAGCCAGCAAAGATGTGGAGGAGTTAAACCCTGCATTTCTGAATTATGCAGCGATAAATTAAAAGCATCATTCTTTTCAAGCACAATTTACCAACATTGATCGTGTCTTGGGCCACAGAATGTCCAATAATAGCTATCATATAATTCACTTACTCTGAGAAATATTCAGTTCAGTTAAAATTAATGACAAAAAGGCAAAAATACTCCTGCATTTGGAAATTCAAAGAAGTATGCCAAATAACTGGTAAATTGAAGAAAAAATAATATGAATTTTTAAATGTTAGAACAATATGATGATGAAAATGTACATAATAATTTGTGGGACAGAGCAAAGATTGTATTTTGAGGAAAAATTAACCAAAAATTATTGGCATGGCCAATCTGTGCAAACAGGAAGGACTATCCTATAAAGAGAGAGGGAAAAATGGCCTTGTGTATAGAAATCATGAAATCAGATTCCCTCTTCACACAATACACGGAACTCATTCAAGAATGATTGAGAACTAAATGACCTACATGCCAAAAGCAAAATTTTAAACTTTCTGTAGAAAATATAGGTGAGGGCTTCTGGGAAGACAGTGAACTAGAAAGACACAGGACTCTCTTCTCCTGTAGAAAAGTAGCTAGAGGACAGGCTGATACAGCCTGGAAATAAATCTTCTAGGGTTTAGGACACCAGACGAAGGCTGGACACTGTCCAGAGGAGAGAAGGACAAAGAGGGGAATCGTGACAACAGAACTTTGAGGTGGACCCAGCGGCTGCTGCCGCCAGCACCATCGCCCACACTAAAGACAGGTTAGAATTCTCAGGACTCTGCGACTGTGGCACAGAAAAAGGGGGCTCCAGAGATCCATTACCCAAGGAAAGGGGAGAGAGAGGGACAGAGCCAAAGGCTGACTCAGCTTCTGACCCACAGATTTGGTCTGCTCTGTCCCACCAGCCCTTCCAGGCCAGGTGGGACCACGCCATTGTTTGCCTTGGGAGCCGTCAAGGGGATAAAGATGCACAAACCTCCCAATCTCCTTCTCTAACAGGGACTGATTGTTGATATTGCAGAGAGGAGTGGAATTACTTCCTACCCGGGAAAAGGGAGGGGGCTGCCAGAGAAGGCTGGAGAACTGTCTCTGAGAAAGTTTGAATTGCAAGGCTCTTAGCCTCCAGGCAGGAAGCTCTACCACATTGATCCTGTCTGTATTGGAACAAATTACACTTTGACCAGGCATTGTACTGAGAGCTGCCAATCTGCTGGCAGATGAAGGAAGTGCACATGGGAAAATTAAAAATAAGTAAGAGAGGCTTTTTCCGGCCCTTCTAACTTCTCTCCCCAAGGCCGTAAGAAGCAGGTCTGCAATCAATTACTGTGTACAGAGCCCAGATTTGAGCAACTAGCAGGGACAATCTTAATAATCCAGGACAAGCCAAGAATCAAAGAGCAGTGGTAATACACAGCCTCTCGCCACTAAATCCTTACAAAAGAAAAAGAAATTGAGCATCTGAGTAAACTACATCCTAATCAGATATCTAGACATCAGCAAAAAATTATGAGCCATACTAAGAAAATGGAAGACATGGCCCAAGAAAGGAATGTACCAAAGCCCCAGGAGATTTGCAGGATCTGAGAGAATTAATTAGTGAGATGTGCACAAATTTCCAAAATCAAATTAATGAATTGAAAGACAAGATGGCTAAAGAGATAAATGACATCAAGAAGACATTGATAGAGTGCAAAGATGAATTTGAAATCCTGACTAAAAAGTAACAATTCATGGGAATGAAAGACACAATAGGTGCTCTCTCTCTCTCTCTCTCTCTCTCTCTCTCTCTCTCTCTCTCTCTCTCTC
>JAKSZT010024745.1:395537-462790 GCA_026826555.1 Tolypeutes matacus | reverse complement strand
CTCTCTCTCTCTCTCTCTCTCTCTCTCTCTCTCTCTCTCTCTCTCTCATCTTTGGACCCCTGGTTTTGCTTTCTTCACCCCCGCATGGATCAACACACAAGTAAAACCTGGGCATTTATAATCTATAATGGGATATTGTAGTCTGTGAAGTGGTCCTCTTTACCACTCTTCAGCCCCTTCCTCTGTCCCTGGGACCCAAGTTCTGTTATTTTCTCCCATTTCTCTTCCCTCCCTACCTTAATAAATTACTGGCCTAATCAAAACAACAACAATAATAACAACAACAAAAATACACTAGAGGAATACAATAGCAAACTCGAAATGACAGAAGAAAGAATAAGTGATACGGAAGAGAAAACAGCTGAAATTGAAGGGAGAAATGAACAGAGAGATAAATGAATGGAAAAAAATGAACAGGGGCTGAGAGAGTTGAATGACAACATGAAACGCAACAAAATATATGTCATGGGAGTTCCAGAAGGAGAAGAGAACAGAAAATGGGCAGAAAGAGTATTTTAGGAAATAATAGCTGAAAATTTCCCAACTCTCACAAAATAAATGAACTTACGTGTCCAAGAAGCACACCATACCCCAATCAGAATAAATCCAAATCAACCTATTCCAGGGCCTTAATACTCAGAATGTCAAATGTCAAAGATAAAGAGAAAATTCTAGGAGCACCATAGGAGAAGAAAACCATCACATAAAAGGGACACCAAGTAAGACTTAGCACGGATTTCTTTTCAGAAACCATGGAGGTGAGAAGACAGTGCTATGATACAATTAGGATACTGAAAGAGAAAAACAATCCAGCAAAATTGTCCTTCAAATACGAAGGTGAGTATGAAATAGTCATAAACAAACAGAAACTAAGAGAGTTTCAAAAAAGAATCCACCTTTGCAGGAAATATTAAAGGAAGCCTGAGAACCTGAAATAGACAGGAAAGAGGGACCTCGGTGAGAGGATAGAAGAAAGAGTAGAGAAAGGATAACCAAAAGAGTAAAAAGACAGACAAAAATATGATAAGACATATGAAAACCAAAGAATGAAATGGTGGAAGTAAATAATGCATTTACAGTAATATCATTGAATGTGAATGGATCAATATCCCCAATCAAAAGATACAGGCTGATAGAATGGATTAAAAAACACATGCCATCCATATGCTACTTACAAGAAACTCACCTCAGACCCAGGGATACAAACTGGCTGAAAGTGAAAGGTTGGAAAAAGATACTCCATGCAAATAGTAACCAGAAAAGAGCAGGGGTAGCTATACTAATATCAGACAAAACAGATTTTAAATGCTAAATAGTTATAAGAGATTTAAAAGACCATTATCTGTTAATAAAAAGGGCAATCCTCCAGGAAGATATAACAATCATAAATATCTATGCACCTAACCAGGCTGCCCCAAAATACATGACACAAACTCTGGCAAAACCATAGGGAGAAATAGACATTTCTACAATAATCGCTGGAGACTTCAACACACCACTCACATCATTAGATAGAATAACTAGACAGAAGATCAACAAGGAAACAGAGAACCTGAACAATATGGTAAACAAATTAGACCTAACAGACATATATAGAACACAGCATCCGAACTCAGCCGGTTATACATTCTTCTCAAGTGCCAATGGATTTTTCCCAAGGATAGACCACATGTTATGTCACAATGCAGCTCTCAATAAATGTAAAAAGACTGAAATTATACAAACCACCTTCTCAGATCATAATGGAATGAAACTGGAAATCAATAACCAACAGGAAAAAATTAAATTCGTGAATGTGTAGAGGCTAAACAACATACTCCTAAATAATCAGTGGGTCAAAGAAGAAATTGCACATGAAATCAGTAAATATTTTGAGACAAATGAAAATGAGAACACAACGTATCAAAACTTATTGTGGCTTCTGCTCCTGTTCCTGACCCCTGCCACCCCCTGCTCTGCTCCCGGCGACTTCCGTGCCCTGCTTGGGGCCCTTGTGGCTTCTGCACCCTGCTCTCACCATGTGCCCCCTGCATGAACCAACACGAGGTACAGGAGATTGAACCCAGGACTTCATACATGGGAAGCAGAAGCTCAACCACTTGAGCTATATCTGCTAACCACACTTGATTTTGAGACCTCAGGAATGAAACGAGTTATGGAGGAAGAGGGTTTTCTGTGGCTGATCTAGAAGGGGAACTATAGAGACATGCTCTAATTCAAAGAGAAGAAAGCAAACATCTCTGTGGTGAGAGCTCTGTGTGGCACACACTGCAAGGGACTGCGGACAGCCTCTAGAAGCTGAAGCAGCCCTGGCTGACAGCCAGCAAGAAAGGGGAGGCCTTAGTCCTACTGCTGCAAGGAACTGAATTCTGCCAACAACCTGAATGATCTTGGAAAAGGATCCTAGGCCCAGATGAGAACTACAACTCAAGCTGACTTCTGAATTTCAGTCCTTTGTCATACACTGCCATACCCAGACTTCTGACCCAAATAAATGTGAGATAATAAACATGCGTTATTTAAAAAAAAAAAAAAAAAAAAAAAAAACTTATTGTGATACAATGAAGGCTGTCTTGAGAGGGAAATTTATAGCCCTAAATGCCTATATTAAAAAAGAAAAGAGCGGGGGGTGGATGTGGCTCAAATGGTTGGGCGTCCGTCTGCCATATGGAGGGACCTGGGTTCGATCCCCGGGACCTCCCGGTAAAATTAAAAAAAAAAAAAAAAAAGAAAAGAAAAGAGGTAAACCCAAAGATTTAACTGAAGGACTGTAGAAACTAGGAAAGCAACAGCAAACCAATCCCAAAGCAAGCAGAAGGAAAGAAATAATAATGAAATTGAGAACAAAAAAACAATAGAGAAAATCAACAAGATCAAAACATGGTTCTTTGAGAAGATCAATAAAATTGAGAAACCCTTAGCTAGACAAATAAAGAAAAAAATAGAGAAGATACAAATAAATACAATCAGAAATAAAAGAAGGAAGTTACAAGTGACCCCACAGAAATAAAAAGGATCATAAAAGGATATTATTAGAAAATGTATACCAACAAACTAGACAACCTAGATGGAATGGACAAATTCCTAGAAATGCACAAACAACCTAAATTGATGCTACAAGAAATATAAGAACTTAACAAACCGATCACATTTAAAGAGATTGAATCCATCATCAAAAATCTCCCAGCAAAGTCCAGGACCAGGTGGCTTCACAGGAGAAATCTACCAAACATTTCAAAAAGAATTAACACCAATCCTGTTTAAACTCTTCCAAAAAATTGAAGAGGAGGGACAATTACCCAACACATTTTATGAAGCCAACATCATCCTAAAACCAAAGCCACATAAAAGGCCTACAAGAAAAGAAAATTACAGACCAATCTCTCTAATGAACATAGATGCAAAAATTCTCAACAAAGTACTTGCAAATTGAATCCAACAGCATATCAAAAGACTTCTACATCATGACCAAGTGGGATTTATGCCTGGTATGCAAGGTTGGTTCAACATAAGAAAATCAGTCAACGTAATACACCACATTAACAAATTGAAGGATAAAACCCATGATCATCTCAATCAATGCAGAAAATGCATTCGACAAAATCGAGCATGCTTTTGATAAAAACCCTTCAAAAGATAGGAAAAGAAGGAAAATTCCTCAAACTGATAAAAGGCCTATATGAAAAACCCACATCCAACATCATATTCAATGGGGTAAGGTTGAAAGCTTTCCCGCTAAGGTCCAGATCAAGACAAGGATGCCCACTGCCAGCATTGTTATTCAATATTGTATCAGAAGTTCTAGCTAGGGCAATTAGACCGAAAAAAAAATTAAAGGCCTCCAAATAGAAAAAGAGGAAATAAAACTCTCACTGTTTGCAGATGACATGATCCTATATAGAGAAAATACTGAAGTATCCACAACAAAGCTACTTGAACTAATAAATGAGTTCAGCAAAGTGGCAGGATACAAGATCAATACGCAAAAATCAGTAATGTTTTTGTACACTAGTACTGAACAATCTGAGGAGGAAATCAGGAGGAAAATTCCATTTACAATAACAACAAAAAAACTCAAATACCCAAGTCCTTGTTAATGGGACAAAACAGTCTCTTCAACAAATGGTGCTGGGAGAATTGGATTTCTGTAACCAAAAGAATGAAAGAGGACCCCTATCTCACTCCCTATATATGAATCAACTCAAAATGGATGAAAGACCTAAATATAGTGCCAGGACCATAAAACTACTAGAAGAAAATGTAGGGAAACAACTTCAAGATCTTGTAGTAGGTGGTGGTTTTTTGGACCTTATACCCAAAGCATGTGCAACAAAAGAAGAAATAGATAAATGGGACCTCCTTAAAATTAAACGCTTTTGCACCCCACAGGACTTTGTCAAAAGGGTGAAAAGGCAGCCAACTCAATGGGAGAAAATATTTGGAAATCACATGTCTGATAAGGGTTTAATATCCAGGATATATAAAGAGATGTTACAACTCAACAAAAAAAAGACAAATGACCCAATGAAAAAATGGGCAAAAGAATTGAATAGACATTTGTCCAAAGAAGAAATGGAAATGGCAAAAAAACACATGAAAAAATGCTCAACATCACTAATGATTAGGGAAATGCAAATCAAAACTACAATGAGATATCATTTCACACCTATCAGAATGGCCACTATTAAAAAGTCAGAGAACTACAAGTGTTGGAGAGGATGTGGAGAGATAGGAACACTTCTTCACTGTTGGTGGGAATGCAGGATGGTACAGCCACTGTGGAAGACTGTTTGGCAGTTCCTAAAGAAGTTGAATATAGACTTGCCACCTGACCCTGCAATACCACTACTGGGTATATACCCAGAAGAACTGAGAGCAGTGACACGAACAGACACCTGCACACCAATGTTCTTAGCGGCATTTTTCATGATTATTCAAAAGTTGGAAAAAACCCAGGTGTCCATCTATCTATGAATGTATAAACAAAAATGTGGTATATTCACACAATGGAATGTTATGCAGCTGTAAGAAGAAATGAAGTCATAAAGCATATGACAACATGGATGAACCTGGAGGACATTATGTTGAGTGAAGCAAGCCAGGCACAGAAGGACAAATACTGTATGATTACATTGCTATGAACCAAATAAATCGTGTAACATATTGTGTGATTAAAAAAAAAACTTATGTGTATCTCGTACATCTAATTGAGAAATGTATGTTTTTATTGAACTGTGTTTTCTCTTTATTTTTCAATTATTGCTTATATTTTCAATTATTAAATGTACAAAGAAAAGTTTTTTTTTGTTTTGTTTTGTTTTTTACCGGGAGGTCCCGGGGATCGAACCCGGGTCCTCCATATAGGAGACGGACGCCCAACTATTTGAGCCACATCCATCCCCCCAAAGAAAAGTTTAAAAAAAAAATTAAATAAAGGTGAATATATCTCTGCTCTTGGAGCAGGAAATTTTTCTTTAAAAGGCATAAAAACCTCTCACTCTAAAAAAACTTTAATTAATATGATTATATCAAAATTAAAACTTCTGTTCAGCAAAAGCCATCTTAAGAAAAGTGAAATGACAAGCTACACACTAAAAGATGTTATTTACAATATACATAACTAACATAATTTGATATTGAACATATGTAATGACCTCCTACAGACCGATAAGGAAAGGACAAACTACCAGTAGAAAAACTGGGCAATGGAGATGACATGATTCATAGAAGAGGTAGGTGTGTAGTCAACAAATACATCAATGTATACATGGCAATTAGTGATCAAGAAGGTCAAATCAAGGCCACAATGCTACTGTATTATCCTGATTCTACTGGTAAAAATTGAGAAGTGTGGAAAAGCCAAGTGCTGGAGAGGATGTGAATCAACAGATTCTCTGAGACGCAGCTGGCGGGCAGGTACATTGGTCCGCCATTTTGAAAAACCGCTGGGCTTCACCTTCTTTGGTAGGTTCAGCTGTGTACCCCAGTTTAGACATGTTCTTCATCTTATTCCACAGTCCTGTGGGATGCAACCATTGCAAAGAGGACCTTATGAAGAAGTTCTTTTTAGTTGAGGTGCAGACCAACTGAATGAGGTTGGGTCTTTATCCAGATTCCTGGGGTCCTTTAGAGGTGGAATAAATTCAGACACAGGCTGAGAAAGCCACGGGAAGACGCCAGAAGCTGGAAATCAACGGAACTCAGAAGAGGAAGGAGAGGACATGGCTGTACCACGAGGCAGGGATACAAGCCAAGGAAACCCAAGGATTGCTGGCAAGCCAGCCCCAGAATGCCACAGAATTTGAGGAAAAAAAGCATTGCCTTGTTTAGCCTCAATTTTCTACTTCTCTTAGCCTCAAAACCATGAGCCAATAAATTCCCATTGCTTAAGCCCACCCGTTTTGTGGTGTTTGTCAGCCTGGGAAACCTAGACACACATTCGAACACCCTGTGACCCGTAATTTATTTCTTAAGTGTATGCCCAAGAGAAACTTCTACATATGAATACAACGAAGTATAAATAATGCTCACAACAGCACACCTGGAATCAATCTAAATGCACGTCAACATGAAGTCAGACAAGTCAAACGTGTTGTAATAACAAATGGATATATTATTATATGGCAGAAGAAATCGATGAACTACAGTGACACATAACAAGGGGGATGCATCTTAATGTAAGTTTGAGGAAAAAAAGAAAGTCCCCAAAGAATACATTGGGTTTAACACCCTTTTTAGAAAGTCATAAAATAAGCAAATTCAGTCAATAGATTGCTTAGGTACAATGAAATGAGTTGCAGTCAAAAAAGCTAAGGAGGGGAAGCGGCTGTGGCTCAATCAGTGGGGCTCCCATTTACCATATGGGGGGCCCCGGGTTCGGTTCCCAGGGCCTCCTGGTGAAGGCAAGCCCGCCCGCATGGCGTGGTTAGCTGACCCAGCGAGCACAAGCAGCAAGGGGGGGATAAATGAATAAATAAATAAAATCTTTAAAAAAAAAAAAAAAAAAAAGCTAAGGAGCGATACACAGAATTCAAATATGGAAGTTATTTGGGATGGATGTAAATAGACAAGAAATAAACCTAGGGTACATGTGAGCTATTGTCAGCATTCTCATTCTTGGCCTGGGTAGTAGGTTTGTGGTTTTATAGTATATTATAAATAAATAAATGGAGAAACGAAAGGGAAGAGGGTCATGAGGAGAGCAAGCACTGGTGCTGATTTAACAGACCCGAAATAATTAAATAGTCACACGTTCCTAGGAGAGGACCCAGGGACAGGGTGCAGTGAGCGAGGCGAGCAGGCCCTGTATCGGAACTGGCCTTGCTCTTGCGCGTTCCTAGTGCGAGATCCAGGCCTGGATTTGCAACTGTGACCTGGTGAACCCCACAGGACGGGGATGTGCACTGAGCCTATAGGGACACAGAGCCGGGAGTGACAACCTCCCTTGGAGGCGCCACAGGGAATAGATAGCATTTACTTAGAATCTTAAAGGACGGGCATGATTTTTCCCAGTGGAACAGTGGCATATCCAGAAGAGCCAGGCCTGTTGGGTCAGATGGGAACAATGAGGCCGGAGCAGATCTTGAAGGCCTGGAGGGGTGGGAACGGGCTGGAGAGGACCAGGACTGTCACAGGACCTGAAACACCTGGCCAGAGCATCTGGAGTCATCGCCAAGCAACCGGGAGCAAGCAGACCTGTGCAGGCCGCAGAGAGACTAGACAAAACTATTTCGGGTGCATGCTAGGGGCGAGAAACTGAGGTGGATTCAGGCATCCAGGAGAGGGACGACAAGGTGTCCAGGAAGTCGGGGCAGGACCAGGAGAAGAAGCCCAGTCTAAGAACGACTCCAAGTTCTCCAGATGTGGAGCTCGTGGGTGGAGGACGGGGAGCGCTGGGCGCTAACAGGGAAACACCTGTGGCTCTGGGAAGGGACAGTGATGAATGAGTGGTGTCCCCACCACTCACCCAGGAGCCGGAACTCCCAACTGGGCTCACAGCCTTCATGGCCCCCCCCCACCAGCCGCCCACTTCCGCCCTCTGTTTGTGGGCCCAACCCCCTTCTGGTGTCCCATTGCCCTGCGGGACCTGAGCATGACCAGCCCCCCACCCCAATCACAGGGCTGAAGAGCTTATGCCCCAGCTGCTCCAGTCAGGGCCCTGGGCCCCATCCTCTGGGCTCCATCTCTCTAGGGTCCCAGCGTCACCCCCCAGCAGACCCCTGACCTGGCTGGAACAGGACAGTGACGCTGTGAGCTCCATGGTCATTTAGGCCTCAGAGCTTGGGGCCCTAGTGGAACCCCTCCTCTGGCACCATCCCACCACCTCCAATGAGGCTCACGGGCTGTTGGCCCAGGGCCTTCCTGACAGCTGGAAATGCCATTTTCCTCCAGTGCAGGGAGGGGGCCTGCTGGGCTGGGGCAGAGCAGTGGCAGTGCAGACCCTCAGCCTACAGAGGGTCTGTAGGAAGTGAAGAAAGGACTCGGCAAGGGGACTGTCTTGTCCCCAGGGTTGCCCCCACTCACGGAGCGCAGAGAGGTTGAGTGAGATGTGCAAGAAGCCCAGCGGGTGCCGAGCTCGGCAGGTGAACTCTCCTTCTTCAACAGTCCCTACTCGAGGCGGCTCCAGGACCCCCGATTTGGAGACAGGGGACACACGTTCACGGCTGGGGACCCCTGGAAGCAGCTCAGCTGCACAGGGGGGTTGCTGTCAGCATCACAGAGCAGCTGGAGAGGCTGGCCCTCCAGGACAGGAAGGGATGAGGTGTTTCTCAGGACCTTGAGGGCTTTGGAGAGAGATGCAGGGACAGAAAGGGAGCGAGCGAGTGAGAGCGGGTTGTGGGGGGCCGAGCATCCCTGCCCTCGTCCCTGCCAGGGTCTGGCCAGGTCCCTCTCCTCCCGCGGAGCCCGTGCCAGGCTGCGGAGGGGGCCGGGGGCGTCCTGGGCTCGGGCCTTCAGAAGGGGTGCAGGCAATTTACCTGGCTGGGGGTGTGGTGAGTAAATGCACTTAGAGGGCCAAGGGGGAGACGTGGGGGGGTTGGAGTGACGGTGAAGCTTTGGTGAGCGGCTGGAAGTGATGGCAGCACAACACTGTGAGTGAATTGACTCCACTCAATTACATACTTGGAAGTGGCTAAAATGGGAAATTTAGGTTGTATATATGTTACCATGATTAAAAAGAAAACACCAGGGAAACGGATGTGGCTCAAGAGGTTCAGCGTCCGTCTACCATATGGAGAGACCAGGGTTCGATCCCCGGTACCTCCCGGTAAAAAAGAAAAAAAGAAAAAAAAGGAAACACCACAGAACTGAACATCACAGAATGACCCCTAATTTAAGCTACAGAGCTTAGTTAAAAATATAACTATACTAACATTGGTTCATCAATTGTAGCAAATGTTCCATACTAATGAAAAATGCTATTAATAGGGAAAATCTGGGGCAGAAGTAAAACGGGAACTTAGTATTTTCTGGGTAATTTTTCTGTAATCCTACATGTGCTCTAAAAAATAAAGTCTATTATAAAAATAAAGCGGGGCGCATGTAGCTCCAATGGTTGGGTGCCCGTCTGCCATATGGAGGGACTTGGGTTCGATCCCCGGGACCTCCCGGTAAAATAAATAATATATATCTACAGAAGGCGCATGGGTTGCCAGGCTCTGTGTGCCGGTGAGCCGCCAGGCCCCGGGAGCCATGCAAGCAAGATGATGACATAACAGGGGAGAGACAAGATGAGATGCTCCGAAAGCTCCAGAAGCCAGGACCCGAGGTGGCGCAGGTGGCAGAACACCTCTCTCCTGCATCGGAAGTCTCCAGGATTGAATCCTGGTGAAGACTGGAGGAGGAGGATGAGAAGAGATGGCCGGAAACAGACACAGAGAATTGCCCAGCGAATGGACACAAAACAGCAGATGGGGAAGGGGGGGTTTAAAATGGATAAAGTTGGGGGACGGATGTGGCTCAAATGGTTGGGCGTCCGTCTCGCATCTGGAGGGACCCCGGTTCGGTAACCAGGAACTCCCGATAAAAAAAAAAAAAATGGATAAAGTAAATAAATAAATCTTTAAAAAATAAATAAGTAAATAAAAATAAAAACCTCAGGAAGTAGAGGGAGGTAAAAAAAAAAAATCAGAGAGAAGAAGGCAAAACAAGCTTCCTTTGGATTTGGCCAAAGGAATTTGTGGGTGAGCAAAGACTGACTTTGGGGCGGTGCAGTGGGTGGCTTCCCCTGGGCTCCCCGCGTCTGACCTCCACACTGGCCTCTCACCGCAGCTCTGAGCCCGAAGGCCGTGCCTGGGGGCAGTGACCCCACCTCCACCCCACCTGGGGCAGGAGACAGCCTTTCCTACCTGTGCTGTTTCCTTGGAAGACGCTGATGGCCGCATTCTGGGGAGCATCTGGGGACAGAAAGATAGTTGGGCCCCGGTAGCCATGGAAATGGGTAAGGGGTGCCCCTTCCTGCCTTGGCCCCTCAGACCACAGGCACCCGGCGTCCTGGCCCAGCACTCACAGGAGACGTTGAGCTGGACGGTCCTCTCCACGGTCACCCCAGCTCCAGGGAAGGTCACCTGGCAGGTGAGGCTGGTGCCGTGGTCCTGGGGCCGTGGGGTGAGGGTGAGCACGGAGGAGAGGCGGGTCCTGGGGCCCAGGGCGATGAGGGCGGCTGAATTCCAGGAGAAGGTGGGGGGCGTCCCCCGCTCACAGGCCCAGGGCACGGAGCAGGTCAGGGTGCTGGGGCGGCCGGACCCCAGGGTCCCCGGGATCTGGACGTCAGGCGTCTGGGTCAGGGCTGGGGTGGGGGTGGGGTCAGCAGCTGCCCCAGGCCCTCTGTGGCTGTCCCCACCCCACCCCCATGAGGAGCACCCTAGCTGTCACAGTCAGAGAGGGCATCTCATCTTCATACGAGTGTTTCCAGTATCCGGAAGAAGTGGGTTCCGCTGTCCTCCCTCCTGGCGTCTCTGATGCTCAGGGAGCAGTTGCAGGTTCTGGGGTCTCCGAGGAGGTGGAACTGGCCCTGGGTCCTCTCCTGCAGCTTTTGTCCTGGTTTGTTTGTGGCCACTGAAGAATCGTAGTCCATAGCTGCCCCTTTCCGGAACCAGAACGCGTAGAGAGTTCCATAGGAAGCACGGGGGCAGAAAAATTTGCATGGCACGAGGAAGCGCAGGCCCTCCTGCACCACCACAGCTTCGTCCAGCTCCAGCCAGAAGCCTGAAGCCATCACCAGGGACCCTGGGGAGAGCGGGAGGCTCAGCCCCAAGCTCCCAGGCCTGCCCTTGGCGGGGACCCTGCTCCCCCTTGGCCCCCTCCCCTAGGCCCCCACTCCCCCTTGGTCCCCTCTCCCTTTGGCCCATTGGCCTCCTCCTCTAGGCCCCCTCCCCTTGGGCTCCTCCCCTTGGTCCCCCTCCCCTTGACACCCACTTCCCCTTGACCCCCTCCCCTTGAACCCCTCTGCCCTTTGTAATCCCTCTCCCCCTCGGCCCCCTCCCTTTGGCCCCTACTCCCTCTTGGCCTCCTCCCCTTGGCCCCCTCCCCTAGGGCCCCTCTCCCCTTGACTCCCTCCCCTTGAGCCCCTCTCCCCCTTGAACCCCTCTCCCCCTTGCTCCCCTCCCCTCGGCCCCCTCCTCTAGGGCCCCTCACCTCCCCACAGCAGGGGCAGCAGCATCAACAGCATCTCTGGTTCATGCGGTGGACACGCCGCCTTCTGGGGTCTCTCTGAAAGGGAAAGGAAAGCTGCAGATGTGGGAGGGCAGAGGAAGCCTAGGCAGGCAGCCGGCACTCAGAACAAAATGCAGAGCCCAGAAGAGGAAACTGAGAGCCGTGGGGCATCCAACTGAGATGGAGCCCTGTTGCTGCACATCACAGATGAACCCGAGGCTCTGAGGAAGAAGGGGTTCTTGCCCTAAGGAAGGACAAGGGACCCCCAAGTCCTGTTCCCTGGTCTCATGCACAATTGCCTGGACGGGGGAGGTAGGTACCACTTGGCCCCTGGAAGTCACAGGCTCCAGAGCCTCGTGGTGGTCAGCCTGCCAGGGAGGGGACTTGGATGGCCTGTATGGGTGTCAGGGGCATACGGGAAGGGAGAGGGCTCGGAGAAGGCAAGAGAAGCAACGCTTTACTCCTTTCACGCATGTGTTCATTCATTCATAAAAATGACAGATTGAATCAGATGTGACCCTCAGGCAATTCAAGTAAGATTGGGGGAGACAGATACGCTGGTGTGTTTCAGCTTGATCCAAGGGCATTGGGGAGCCATGGAAGGTTCTTGAGCAGAAAAGGGACAGGGTCAGACATAGGTATCAGTGTAGGGAAAGACTGGAAGGGAGAGACTGGAGGCCAAGAGGCCAGAGAGAAAGCTGTTGTGATTGTCCAGGGTGGAGACAAGGGTCCGTGGCATTCTGGTGCTGGCTTGACACAACCCGGGGGGCTCCTTGGCTTCTTCGCTGCCTGCTGTCACACAGCACTGTCTCTCTATTTGTGCCTGTTCTTTAGGTTTCCACTGGCTTCTTGCTTCTTCCTGTGCCATCTCCTCTGACTGACCATCTATAATGAGTTCACACCCACAAGAATGCCGACCCAGATTAAGAATATGCCTTGGATGGGGTGCACAATTCAGAATCCCACAAGGGCATAGAGTAGATTCTCCTGACACCGTCTGACTAGCCTTTCCTGGATGAGAAGTGGGGGCCGCTGCTGGGTGATGAGAGCTGAGGACTCTTTCTGGACTAAAATTTACCATTTCTGACCCAGATTTCTCCCTCTAACAGAAATACCCCCTCCTCTCAGACCACTGCAGAAGTGAAAGCTGAAGTCCTGTCACCTCACACCACAAGAGCAGGGTGGGTCCTTCCTTCTTCCTCTACTCTGACCCTGCCCCTCATCTCGTGGAGGCCGACTCCCACTTCTCTCAAGAGAGATGTGGAATTTGGGGGTCTACTCCCCCCCACAGGTTTCTTGGAGCCCCTTTTATGAGGGCTGGAAGAGTGAGAGAAAAAGTCTCTCCTGGGACTGAATCCACTTTGTCTTAGGTCCAGCTCAAGCCCGGGCACATAGAAGGCTTCAAGAACTCATCTGTGAGGAGAGACCCCGTGGGCAGGGGCTGGGACTGAGCCTGCAGCCTCGACTCTAGGCTCAGCCTTGGGAGAGCTGTTTGGCTGCTAAGGGAGGTGGAGCTTGTGGCTTCAGAGTTACTCTAATCTCCACAACTACTCTCTTCTGTGGAACGACCACCTAATTTCCGTCTCCTTGCCCGACCTCCCGCTCATTAGTTATCCTGCTTCGTCTCTCCCTGACAGCTGTCACTCTCTGAGGCCACAGAGCTCTTTTCCCAATCTACATGGCATTCCTTTATGCCTAAGTGTCTCCCATCACTTCCAGAGATAATGCCGCAGTCAGCTTCCTGTGATTTCATGCCTTCATTTATTCAATAGGTGCTGAGGGATATATATGTATATATATGTTTTACTTTTTTTTTGCTATTATATATTTTTAATCTTTCAGGATTTGGCACAGAGCTAGGGACAGAAAAGGACCACGACTCATGTTCTCTGGCAGATCTAGGTACCAGGCAGAGACAGATGAAGAAAGAGACACACACAGAGAGCCAGAGACAGAGTGAAAGAGAGTGAGAAGGAGCTGTCAGTATGGTGGAGAGAGAGTTCCCCAAGCGTGGAGGTGGAGGAGGTGGGGTTTACTAGGAGGGATTCCTGAAGACACTGGGGTTTCCCTCTGCCCTGAGAGGCATGGAGCCAAAGGTATATAAGTCCCTTCTCCTGGGGAGTAGCAAGGGGAGCCTGAGAAAGGCAGGTCCAGACTGGGGGGGGATTTCCACACCAGGTCCCCAAGCCTCTCCCAAGTCTCCCATCAGGAGCTGCCCACAGGGGATGCTCCTTCCAGCCAGGATACATTTTGGTCCTTGGCGAACCCCAGGAATCCGGGGTGGCGCTGTCCGACGTGCTGAAGAAAGTTGGGTGCTGAGATTAGGAGTAAGGACTTGAACAAAAGGCTCAGGCCGGAAGAGCAGCTGAGTCAGAAGGTATGGCCCGCTTGGGAGGGAGCGATTGGGGAGGGGGCTGGGCTTCCCTCTGGGCCTCTCCTCCCTCCCCCTTCTGTAACCTCGGGAGTGCCCTGTGGACTGTCAAGCCAAAGACAGCAGCAGCCCATCTCCATAGTTTTGTTACGTGAGGAAACATAAAATCTTATTTGTTAAAGTCCCCGAAAGTCACCCTTACAATTAAATGCGCTTCTAAATGATGCGATAAGTCAGGAGAGGAGAAGATTCCCCCAATTCCATTTGAAGCACATTTTCCAAAAGTGGCAAATTCATTTAAATCTCCCAATAATGAATGAGAGCGCCTAATATAATTTACTTTTTTCACCTTTGCCAATTCAATATTAGAGAAAGAATGTTTTATCTTTACTTTGCATAGCTGTGGTTAAAAACAACATTCCCATCTATATTTATTAACTATAAAGTCTCTGTGAATTGTCTGTTCACAGGGTTTACACAGAGGAACCTTGGAGTCTTCCTTATCAACTTCTCTAAGCTCTTTGTAAATATATTAATCTCATACCTATTATTTATCTTACACAGTAATATATATATATATATATATATATTTTTTTTTTAGGTGGCACCAGGGATTGAATCTGGGACCTTGTATGTGGGAAGCAGGCGCTCAATCACTGAGCCACACCTGCTCCCCACAATAATATACTTTTGCCAACAAAACAGGCATTCCTGAATTCCAAAGTTTAGATTTTACTAATTTTGAACTTCATGTAAATGGAATCATACAGTATTTTTTTCTGGCTACTTCCACTCAGCGTTAGCTTTTAAACTTTTTTAATTGTAAAGTGTATAACAAGCAGATGAAGTTACAAACCATCAAGGGTGCAAAAGCAAATAGTTCATGAAATAGAACATTGCCAGCTCCAAACTGCATCAACAGTCTACGCTCTCACCATTAGAACACGGAGGTTCCTGTTGCCTCAGGGCTCTGCCACACTCAGCATTATCTGCCTTCTTGATTTTCCCATCTGATGGGTGGAACGTGGCATCTACTTACTGTTTCTTTTCTGTATTTTTCACCTACTAGTGAGGTTGTGCATCTCAACATGGGCTTGTTTTTCCATTCACGTTTCCATATTCCATATCCTTTGCTTATTTTAAAGTTAGCTTGTTTTCCCTTTTCTCATTTGTGGGAGTTTCTTGTAAATCTAGTTAGTAATACCTTGTGTGCTTTAGATGAAGGAAATGGTTTCTCCCCGTCTATATCTCAATGAAACTTGTCTGGGTTGTTCTCTATTTAACAGAAAACCTTGATTTTGATGCAGTGAAATACATCATACAAATAAGTTTTTTACTTTTCTGGCAAACAGTATTTCTTGAGCTTTGAAAAATTATTCTCTCATTTATGAATATTGTTCTCTGGAAAAGAGGAGCAATAGATATTGTCAACAAAAGATAAGTGTCAGCACCAAATTTTTATCTGGTCACATATTTACCACCTGTTTTTATTTATTGTGATACATAACATACATACAGAAAAGAGTATAGCCATATCGCAGAGTTAACCAAATGGTTAGAAGGCAAAAAAAAATAGTGTAAACACAGCAAAGACAAAAGATAGACCACTGATGAACACACCTTTCCCAGACATCCTTTTTATGTGTCTTTCTGATCAGAACATCCTCTATACTCCCTAAAAAGAAAATAACCACATTCTGAACTTTTACATTAACCAATTCCATGTTTTCTTTATAGTTTTACCACCTATCTATGAATCCCTAAAAATTATAGTTCAGATATACCTATTTTTTTTTTTTTTTTTAGATTTTATTTTATTTATTCATTCATTCATCCCCCCCTGCTGCTTGTGCTCGCCGGGTCAGCCAACCACGCCGTGCGGGCGGGCCACGCCGTGCGGGCGGGCCCGCCCCCACCAGGAGGCCCCAGGAACCAAACCCGGGGCCCCCCACATGGTAAACGGGAGCCCCACTGATTGAGCCACAGCCGCTTCCCAAGATATACCTATTTTTTAACCTTTCTATGAAAGTATTCATGCTATATGTGTCTCCTGGATCTTGCCTCATTTATATTAAGGTCTAGTTTATGGATAATGAATACATATTTATATATACATATATGTGCATTTATTATAATGGATTTATATATAATGAATTAATTTTGTGTATTTCTACATAATGGACAAGTTTTAAGAGTGTAGCTTGATAAGTTTTGATAAATATACACATGGAGAGAACCAACATATCAGTCAAATGTAGAACATTCCCATCACGGCACAAAGTTCTCTCATGTCCATTTCCATTCAATAGCACCTTCTCTCTGAAGCAACCTTTGTGCTTTTATTACTAGAGCTTGGTTTTGACTGCACTAGAACATCAGAAAAATGGAATATTATACTGTGTACTCTTTTGTGTCTGGCTACTTTCTTGAGCATCCTAGTGCTATTGTATGTACCAGTGGTTTGTTCCATTTTATTGTCAAATCATATTCCATGTATGAATGTGCAGTGCCACGATTTTTTATCCATTCAGGTGTTGATGGAGATTGGGTTGCTTCCAGTGTTTGGCTATTATAAATGAAGTTGCCTTGACCATACTCACACAAGTTTTTTGAGGACATGTATTTTCATTTCTCTTGAGTAAATAACTGAGAAATTGCTGAGTCATAGGGTAGGTATGTTTTTTTTCTTTAGATGGTACTCTTTTTAATTTTTTTATTCTTTAAAAGCTACTTAGAATACATAAATGTTACACAACAAATATAGGGATTCCATATGCTCCACTCCCCACACCTCCCACAACCTCCCATATAAACACGCTTCATTAGTGTGGCACAGTCATTGCAATTGATAAACGCATCCTGGGGCTTTGCCATTAAGCATGGACCATAGTTCACATTGTAGTCTACACTCTCTCCCACACAGTTTGCATGTTATGTGATGACATAGAATGGCCTATATCTGTACTCTTTTTCTTTTTTTAGATTTGTAAGAAGTTTTTTTTTAAGTTTATGGAGTTATAATTTGACATAACTGCACACACTTAAAGTTCACAATTTGATGAGATTTGACATATGTATTTTAGGGAAATGAGAACTAGAGAACCAAAGGACATGCCAGTTCATAAATATAGAATAAGCTAAGTTTATTATTGAGTAAAAAATTCAGAATGCAGGTAGCCACAAGTGAATACAATGCTTTTGGAAATTTCAAGCTCTGCTCATTTGGAATTAAAACTACAGTTGCTACCCATCATCTGACTTTTAGTAAACAGTCAGCAGTTATTATAATTATAATAAGCTTACTCTGATGTGTTGTTTCTTGTTTCTTAGGATTTTCTAACAGTACCTGCTACCGCTGCCCCTGACAGTCCATCTATTGAGAGTTCATATGCTTAGTCATATTCCTCAGTATCCCCTGATATTTTGGGTTGAATTGTGTCCCCCAAAAAGATATGTTCAAGTCCTAACCCCAGGTCCTGTGAATGAGACCTTACTTGAAATAGGGTCATTGGAGATGTTACTAGTTCAGATGAGGCCAAACTGGATTAGGGTAGACCCTGATCCAGTATGACTGGTATTCTTATAAGAAAAGGGAAATTTGGACATACAGATGGACGGACACAGGGTAGAACAGCATGTGAAGATGCAGAGACTGAAGTGCTGCAGCTGTAGGGCAAGGAAGGCCAAGATTGCCGGCACATCACCCGAAGCTGGGAGAGGCAAGGAAGAATTCTTGCCTTCAGGTTTTAGAGGGAGCACTGTCGACACCTTGATATCAGATTTCCAGCCTCCAGAACGGTGAGAAAATAAATTTCTGTGGGTCTAAGCCACTTGGTGTGTGGTGCTTTCTTATAGCAGCTCTAGAAAACCAAGACACTCAGTAAGATCAGATTAAGTTCAGTTTCCTACAGTATACACCTGTGAAAGCATTATCAAAACCAAGGTGACAAACACACCCATAATTCTCAAAGGTTTCTTCTCAGCCTCCTACGCTGGATTCTCCTCATCTGCCTGGCCCCTAAATTTTGTAGCACCCCAGGGTCCAGAGTGCAAATGAACTGTGGGAAGCTGAAAGGACCTGTCTCTCCTCTGGCCTTCACTGGACCCATCACTCTAGAGACCAGGGCTTTGAAGCACTAAGGTGGAAGGCTGGGAGAGGCAGGGCCTCTGAACTTCAGAGAAGACCCACACAATTCACTTGGCCCTGCCTGGACCTCCCCAGGAATCTACTAAATTTGGGCTAGGGATGGAGGTTTGGAACCCATTCAATCATCAAGTTTCCCCAAACACTGCCATGGGAACCATATGACACCCAACCCATCCTCACAGAGTGAACCAACTAGAGGTGGCAATGAAGACTCCATAGACAAGGACATTGGGGAAAGAAGTCAAGGCTGGTCAACAGCAAAAAAAATACTTCAGAGAAGTTGCACGAGGCAAGGACGAAAAGCAGCCTTTGGCAATGAGTTGTGCATGGTATGTGCAGAAGTGTTATTGGAAGAAGCTTGACTTTGGGGAATGAGGACTGATGGGACCTCTCATGGCTGACCCTGGCCCCCTGCTATTTGAGCTCTGAGACCCCAGGTCACCACTGTGCTGGCAGAGACTCCACTCTTATTCCAGCCCTAGACCCTAATGAAGAGTTTCTCTACAGCCTGGGCAGTTGCCTCAAACAGCAGGTGGCACACCTGGGAGGGGAAGTCAGTATTTCCATCCTCCATGGTGGGGGGGGGCCCTTCACATCTCCCACAGAGCCACAGAAATAGGACTGAGCCCTTTCAGCTAGGTCTCCAGGTCTCCAGGACCCAGGCATAAATTACTTCTGCTTAATGGCCTGGCTAGTAACCTAGGTGTTATGCCCAACACTTATTTTCTCTTGTTGTCACACCAACTCTAAAGAAGGTCACTGATAGGTGAAGTTGGTGCCATGGTCCTGCATGGCTGCAGGATGAGGCTAAACTTCAAGAAGTGAGATGTACAAGATCAAGGGAGGAAATGGTGGCCCATTTCTAGGAAAAAGTGAGGAACTTTTCCACTTATGGGCTCCAGGTACAGTGCAGGTCAGATTCCCCTGAAAGCCAGCCTCCAGAGTCTGCAGGACTTTGATGTGTCTGGGCAGGAGGGAAGAAGACCCAGGCCTAGAGGGGCCCTAAGGTGTGATCTTGGGTGTGGCTTCTGCATCAACCTCTGAGCTGGCCCCTTTCCTTTCAAACCAAGGGCTCTATTTTCTTCCTACCTTCCTCACACACCCAGCCTCCAAATGAGCAACAGGGGTTGACTTTTAGTGATCCTCTCCTTGGACCCCTACACTTCTTGTCACATTCAGAGACAATGTCTTCTTTTTGTAACCCCTCTGCCCTGGCCCATTCACCACTACCCACTGAGTTCTTTTTTGGATCTGACTAAGTTTCTCCCCCAAACCACTCCTTCTGCTGGAACTCCAACCCACTGCCAGGGGAGTTACAGCTGAGTTGAGTCTCTGTCTCCAGCCTAAAGAACCACAGGAGGACAGTCCTTTCCTTCTCTATCACCACTAAGACCCTGGCCCCAGGCCTTATGAAACTTCCCTCCTAAGGAACTTAGAGTTAGGGACTCTATCCACATGAGCTCCCCGGGGCCTGTCATACAAGACAGGAGCTGTAGTAATAGTGCCCACCTGAGCATGAATCCTCCCTCTCCATCCTGGCAGAGTAGACCCTAGAAACTGTTAGCTGAGTGCTTGAACTCCTCCAGAACTGAGGATGTGGTCCCAGCCCCAAATTTGAGTATATTTTGGGGTTTCCTTATTACAGTGTGGGTTCAGTAGGAACTGAGGCTTGTGGGTGGGACCCAGCTACTTGCTGTGCTTCCCACAGATGAACCCACCTTTAGTCAGGACTAATGAGGAAGCTACCTTGGTCTCAGCATTACTGACCCATCTTGGACTCCTCTCAGTTTGGCATCCCGACTCTCCTCCTTTCTGGGGAAACCCAGCCCAACAGATCAGCAGCACTCTTCCTCTGGAGGTGGGACACAGTCACTGATATTACCCTCTAGACAGGAAGAGACCAATGAAGCACAGAGACATATATGCTTCCAAGGCCTAGCACATAACTGCATGAGAAGTTACATTCCCAGACACATCCTTAGACCTGTCCATGCTCCTAAACACTTGCATGGGTCCCTCATCATTTGTGAAGTGTCCTGGAACTAGGTTTGTTTGCATCCACCTCCAGACTTTCAATGGGCTAAAATCTCACACCTAAGTTCCACCCCTAGAGGAACCCAAACAGTCTCAGAGACACCGGGTCCAACTCAAGTTCATCAAGCACTTATTTTCCCATGTGCAATTCTCAGGGCTTAATATACATTTGGCATTCTCATACCAAATGGAGATAGGTACTATTATAATCTTCTTTTCAGAGATGAGAAAAGCAGGCTAGGCAAGTTAAATAACTTGCCCAGCTAATGCAGAGAATAGAGAGTGAAGCCAGGAATCAAATCCAGGCACTGGCGCCTGAGCCCATCCACTTAAAGATGATGCTTCTTAGAGGTATTTATAAAAACAGCCTTTTTTATTGATAGAAAAAAAAGTGGGGGAAAGAGAGAATCATCATTGATGTGGAAATAGGTGAATAAATTGTGGCATGGCCACCCCATGGAATATCATACAGCATTCAAGAGATACTGCAGAGTTTAAAAAAAAAAAAAAGGGAGGCGGCTGTGGCTCAATCAGTGGGGCTCCCGTTTACCATATGGGAGGCCCCGGGTTCGGTTCCCGGGGCCTCCTGGTGAAGGCAGGCCCGCCCGCACGGCATGGTTGGCTGACCCGGCGAGCACAAGCAGCAAGGGGGGGATAAATGAATAAATAAATAAAATCTTTAAAAAAAAAAAAAAAAAAAAAAGTGGCACACTCATGTAAATGATATGGTCCTATTTTTATAAAACAAAGAAGAGTTCTTATATAGGTATATAATTATGAGCATAGTAATATATGCTCATCCATGATATGTAGATATCAGGGATGAGCAAACTTCTGCAAAGGGCCAGATAGTAAGTATTTTTGGTTTGCAGGCTATGTGGTCTCTGCCACAAGTACTAACTTCTGCCACTGTAGTACCAAAGTAGCCACATATAATATCGAAACAAATAAACATGGTATGTCCCAATAAAATTTTTAAAAAACAGGTGGTGGGCCAGATTTGGCCTATAAGCCACAGTTTGCCAACTCCTGGTGTATATTATTAGAAACCAGTATAAAAATGGGAAACCATCCCTACTAAATGGTTAGCACTGGCTATCTAGGGAGAGAATGGTCAGAGACAGTGGAGGTGGAAAGAAAAGGGGAGGGGAGATGAGCAAATCCTGAAAAAAAAGAAAAACTACAACGTGAAAACTGGTATATATAACAGAATCATATTTATGCATTTACCTGAAAGTGTACATTCATGTGTCTATGTACATAATGAAATCACTAATTATTGTCTGTGCAATAATCAAGATAGAAATACTCAACAGGACACATGTTGGATAAGCACAGTACATTAGATTCTTTTTAAAAATCTTATATAAATATTATATATATTTATCTTATTTCATTGACATTTAAAATTTTTAATATTCCAGAATTAGCATTAATATAATTTTCTACAAACTTTCCTATAAATAATCTGGAAACAATCTGTCTTGTAATACTTTCTTTAGAAAGGTTTTTCCCAATGCATTTGTCAGGGTTTCTTCTCTGGGTGAATTCTATAAACTTTAATGAGGCTAGTACAAATATGGACAATTCCCTTCATTGCTGAACTCTTTAAAAGTTCTTTTCTAAGCAACTTCCTTCAAGCACATAATGTGTGACTTTGTGATTTGTTTACACATGAAATGTATTCCTAGGATGCTGCAGCATGAATTATATAATGTACAATGAAATCTGATTGTCATGAAAAAACGGTTTCATTTTCATGAAACACAGAGTTTATCTCATGTATGAATACTTTGATGCATACTGAGAATTATTTCTGTGCTAAGCTTTTCTCAGATTCACTACATTTGTAAGATTTATCATCAGTATGAGTTGTCTGGAGTTTACTGAAATTTGACCTGTTGGTGAAGGCCTTTCTGCACTCAGAACATATATAGAGTCTCTCAAAATGTGAATTCACTGATGAATGTTGAGTTGTGGTTTCTTATTGAAGGATTTCCCACAGTCAAAGCATTCATAAGGCTTCTCTCTAGTATAATGTGTAATCAACTCTTACTTTTGGATGAAGGACTTTCTACATTAAATACAGATAAAGGTCTCTCTCCAGTATGAGTTATTTTATGTCTATTGAAATTTGACCTGTTGGCGAAGGCCTTCCCACATTTACTGCATACATAGGGCTTCTCTCCTGTGTGAATTCGCTGATGCTCTCTGAGTTGTGACTTAGAAGTGAAGGCTTTCCCACAGTCACTGCATTTGAATGGCTTCTCTCCACTGTGAATTCTCTGATGCATGCTGAGTATTGATTTCTGGTTGAAGGCTTTCCCACATTCACTGCATTCATAGTGTCTTTCTCCAGTATGAATTTTCTGATGTATATTGAGGTGTGACTTTTGATTGAAGGCTTTTCCACAGTCACTACATTCATAAGGCTTCTCCCCTGTGTGAATTCGATGATGCATACTGAGTTGTGACTTGGAAATGAAGGATTTCCCACAGTTGCTGCACTGATAAGGTTTCTCTCCAGTGTGAATTCTTTGATGTACAATCAAGTGTGCCTTCTGGATGAAGGCATGCCCACATTCAATACACACATAAGACTTCTCTCCTGAATGGATTTTCTGGTGCAAGCTGAGTGTTGACTTCTGGATGAAGGTTTTCCCACATTCGATACATGCATACTGTCTCTCTCCAGTATGAATTTTCTGATGTATATTGAGGTCCGAGTTCTGGGAGAAGCCTTTCCCACATTCTCTGCATTTATAAAGTTTTTCTGTAGTATGAGTTCTCTTATGCCTGAGGAGAGATAACATCTGGACAAAGGCTTTTCCACATTCATGGCATTTATAGAGCTTCTTTCTAGTGTGAGTTTTCTTGTGTGTAATAAAGTCTGACCTCTGACTGAAGACCTTCCCACATTCAGTACATATATAAGGAACTTCACCTGTTTGAACTGTCAGGTATATACTGAGTTGTGGCTTTGAAGTAAAGGTTTTTCCACATTTGTTGCAGTCGTTGAGGTTTTCTACACTATGAATTCTCTGTTGGGTGAGGAAGGGTGACTTCTGGGTAAAGACCTTGCCACATTTGGTACATTTAGCAGGCTTCTTCCCAGTATGAATCTGATGCTGTGTAAGTACTTGTTTATGGCTGAGGATTTTTCTACATTGAATACCTTCACAAAAGTTCTCTCCTGCACAAATATTCCTGCAGGTAGCGCTGGAAGAACTATGGGTGAAAAGTTGACCAGATCCAGTAACCTTATCAAGATGTTTTGTGGCATTGTTTTTATTTTGACTATTTACTTCTAGGTTATGAGTCAAATGTTTTGTAAAGAAGCCACATTTATGAGGTCTTTTTTGTGAAGAATTAAGGCAGCACCTCACATAAAGGACTCTCCTGGTGTCCTCATCTTCACAATCCCTCTCTGTATTCAATGTTTTCCTGCTGTGGAAAGCACCATCATGTGAAGACTGATTTTGATTTTCTTGATCTCTCTTACTTTTGTCAGCATCCTGCCACAGTTCTTCTAAAAAGGAACACCATGAACCATCTCTTAGGACTTCACCCACCATATCGTTATGAAGTGAAGCTTTGTCTAAAATTTCCTGTTGTGGGGTTTCAAGCCCAAACTCTCCTTCTAAAAAGGAAAAAGGGAAGACAAAACAGACAATATGAACAGCTAATAGAAGATGGAGGAGAAATTGTATGGAGATTGAGCTGATTGAGATTGAACACAGGGAAATGATTGAGACATGTAATAAAGAGGATGATGGTGGTAACAACGAGAAGAAAGTCACACAGCCCTTAGTAAACGCTAAGTATTTATCTATATAGCACTTAGGATGTGCAGGCAATGTTCTATGCTTTGCACACACATTCATTTAAACCTCACAACTATCCCATCAGGTGGCTTCAATTATGTCTCCTTTACAGATGAAGAAAATGAAGCACAGAATAATTACTTAAGTTATTGGCCAAGATCAATCCACTAATCCATGGGGAAGATTAGATTTGAACAAAAGCAACCTGGCTCCACTTACGTAAGTGGTCTAGATACCAAACTTAGTGGGAAGACTAGAAGCTAAAACATACAAGGTTGTTACAGGGCAACATCTGTGGATAGCCAAGGCTTGAAGGAGGTGGCTCAGAGTGTGTCTTCATTAGCTTTCAGTTCTAAATCCTCACCAATCTTTCTGCTTCCTCTTACTTGTTAGAAACAATGCCAAATTCATCAGCCCTACCTGTCCTTTGGAAAACTATTAAAGCTTCACCTATCCCGAGATGGCCAAGTAGTAAAAGAATGCCTATGCCCCATCTCTCCAATTCTTCATGAAGCTGTATTTTTTCTCCCTTGAATCTAAGAATATATGAATATGCCAAGAAAGGTGTACTGGTAGACTGGACAAGCAAATGCCCCAGTATCTGCTTTACCCTTCTTCCATAGAAGTATAATTGTCGCCAGCCACATAACCATTCCATTTCCTTTGCAATGAAATGTGACTGTGAGACAGATTTTACTGATGGAATGTGCATACAAACTGTGCATCACTTCTGGGCCAAGGTGGTAGGATGACAGGCACAGCTTCTCAATGCCCTCCTCCTTTTTTTTCTGCTTAGTAGAACCTAGCTTTGGAAGCAATCCAGAGTCAATCATGCAGCTCAACAATATCACTGGGAAGGTGGAGCAATGACTTGGGAAATACTTAAGACACTTGAAAGAGTACAAGAAGCAAGACTCCCTGACAAATTGTTTGTAGAACTGTTTTACTGGAGAGAAATTATCTGAGAATATTTGAGCTGCAGGATCTTGATTTCTTTGTTAGAGCTTTCAGCTTTACACTATATAATATACCATTTTTGGCTAAGGACTGGAGTCAGTGATGATCCAGTTTACTAGTACAGCACATGAGACAGAAGATTCTCAATAAAAATGATAGACTGAGACTGACTACATTAGACCGTTGTTTCTTTTTACCAGAGATTTAACATTGAGCAGGACATGACTCACATCTAGGTTCTTTTCTTTTATAGTCAGTTTGATAAACTGTATTCCAGACCCTTTTCCTGTCCAAAAACCTCATGTCTTTCACTCTTCAATATAGAACTTTATATATGGTTCATAACCCTGACTTTCATTTACCTTAGGGATCATACACACAGGACAGATTTGGAACATTTTCAATGTTTCATTCCATTTAGCTTATAAAACTCTTGCTGAACCTAATAATATAACTGTGATCAATATTCAATGTAAGGGAAGCGGCTGTGGCTCAATCAGTAGGGCTCCCGTTTACCATATGGGAGTCCCCGGGTTCGGTTCCCGGGGCCTCCTGGTGAAGGCAAAGCCCGCCCGCATGGCGTGGTTAGCTGACCCAGCGAGCACAAGCAGCAAGGGGGGGATAAATGAATAAATAAAATTAAAAAAAAAAAAAAAATCAATGTAAGGGGGACGGATGTGGCTCAAATGGTTGGGCGTCTGTTTCCCATATGGAGAGACCCAGGTTTGATCCCCGGGACCTCCCGATTAAAAAAAAAAAAAAAAAAAAAAAAAAATTCAATGTAAAACATTCACACTTGTGCTGAAAAGCTTACCCATAACCCTCACATACAAATTAACGATGTCTCAAAACAAGTCCAGTTTACTTAATCAAATCAAAGCATACACTCAGGTCCTCTATTCCCATTTAAGTTTGCTTCGTTTGCTCCCTTGTCTCAAGTCAAAATTGCTTCCTGCTGCCCTAAAAATTAACTCTCAACCTCACATACCTCTAGAGTGGCACCAATTTCCTGAACTTCAAAAGCAGTCACCCCATTCTGGTACTTATTTTTAAAATATGCTTCTATTAAATAGATATGAGTAATGCATGAAAGTTGATGTTTTTAACAGCTCCTGCCATTGTCCTCTCTATCCAATTATAATCTGTTTCTTTTAATTTATCTCAGTAGATATTTAATAGATCCTTCTAAAAGAGAACAAAATAGTCTCTTCTGCCTATCTGTGTCTTTTCAATAATTTACTATTCTAAATGGTTTCCTCATGCGTAACACTCATATAACGAAGAGTAAGAAGGCAGAGCACAAAATAAAAGACAGCCTGGGTACAGAGAGGACTATCCTTCTAATGCACATTAAAAAAATAATATAAAGCATAAGTTATGAGAACAATTAAGGTCAATTTTAAATTGGAAATATGGGGTCATGATGATGATTGAGATGAGTTTAATATCCTATAGAATAGGAAATGACCGCTTATAGGCATCAAAAATCTACTTATTTTAGGTAATGAAATCTGTCAGTAGTATCTAGGATGAAGTCATAAAAGGCTAGAATCCACAAAACCCCATTAGGAACAAAATAATCCAAGCAAGATTGAAAAGCAGTACCTAGACTGGAGTAATTCCACTGACATTAAGAATAAAGGGCATATAAATTATATGTTTAAAAAGAAAACAAATGGTAGGAATTTCAAAGTGATAAAATTTGAGGATGAGAGGGAAGAAATGCAAAGAATCTGACAAAATTTGTAAGGTAAGAAGAATTTCTGATTTGAGCGATGATTAGCTCCAATTTCTGATCTCTTAAAAACAAAGAGGGCTTGTGGGAAGAGAGCGATGGACTAATAGGCAGAGCTGAATGCTCTAACAAAAACAATAGAGAAAGAACCAAAAGCTGTCTGATGGACCTGCTTTGGAAGTCAGCAGACCAGGACAGTGCTACCAACTCCCAAGAGGATGAGGGACAGAAAGACGAAGAAGCTGAAATGACAAACGTGACTTACCAAGCCCCCATGGCAGCCAGGAAGAGCTCCCTTACCCTACCCTCAAGATATTAAGCTGGGGTAAAACCTCTGGCTCACTGTAGCCTACTGAAGAGGGGAACAAACATCTTCCTTCCTTTCAGCTGTTTCAAGGGAAAAGGGAGGGGAGGCTGGGGTGCTTTTCTTCAGTGAATTTGGCCAGCAGAGCCCGCTTTGAATCTCCAATCTGGAGATTCAATACAGGAACACAGGAAAGCCAAGACTGAAACACCTCAGTGGAAAGGTGTGCTAACTAGCACCATCTGCTGGCCAGTCTGGAAATTCCATGAACAAAAACTTCACAGTCTCTGTATCCAACCACTGGGAGAAAATCTGTGCCCCACTAGTGAGTTCCTGACTGGATTTTGAAAACTTAAGCTGGACAATTTTAAAGACTAAGAATAAGTTGAGGGGAAGTGGATGTGATTAAGTGGTTGGGCTCCCGTTTACCATATGGGAGGCACCAAGTTCGATTCCCGGGGCCTCCTGGTGAAGGCAAGCTGCGCGGGCCCGGTGAGCTGACGGCCTGTGCTGCGCAGTGAGCTGGCACAGCAAGATGACGCAACAAAGGGAGACAAGCAGACACAGAGAAACACGCAGCAAATGGACACAGCGAGCACAAGCAGCAAGGAGGGGTATAAATAAATAAAAAGAAAAGAAATCTTAAAAAAAAAAAAAAAGATGGGAAGCGGCTGTGGCTCAATCATTAGGGCTCCCGTTTACCATATGGGAGGCCCTGGGTTCAGTTCCCGGGGCCTCCTGGTGAAGGCAAGCCCGCCCGCATGGCGTGGTTAGCTGACCCAGCGAGCACAAGCAGCAAGGGGGGGATAAATGAATAAATAAATAAAATCTTAAAAAAAAAAACAACAAATAAATAAATAAAAAAGTTGAACCATATATCAAAGAAAAACTGAAAAAAAAAAACAATAGGCAAGAGAAAAATAGGCCATCAAGAGTAAATTCACCAACATATTCAGATGCCTAGACATCAGCAAAAAATTACAAGCTATACTAGGAAACAGGAAGAGATGGCCCAGCCAAAGAACAGACCAAATATCCCGAAGAGATACAGGATTTAAGACAATTAATCAGTGATAATCATACAACTCTCCTAAATCACTTCAAAGAATTTTTAGAAAATATGACTAAAGCAATAAAGGATATTAAGAAGACATTGGAAAGGACAAGGAATTTTTTTTTTAACTCAGTGTTTTGGAATTTTGCCCCTTAGTTATGGATGCTTTTTAGATACAGTCTCTTGTAAAACAGATGCATTCCATCATTCCAAGTTTTACTTATAAATGCTCTGATTCTTGGTGCTGAAAATTGTTGTTATGACTCAAACAGCACAAAGTGGTAGCAATTTCATGTTTTGTGGAAATCTTTGTTGAGATGCAGTCTTGCAGAGGCCTCCTCACTTTGTTTCCCTCCTTATAATACTCCTAGAATCTTCAAGTTATTTTCAGAAAAGAAACCACAAGACCATAATAAAGGACAAGTAGATGATCCTGCATTGCTGCAACACCTATCATATGTCGGATTTCCCGTAGAGTTTGATACTACTCCAACAAGTAATCACCACAGATGATATCTACTTGACAAGTTGGATCAAGACCCATTTTTCTTCTGAGGAATTATTTTTCACATGCCCAATAATTGCTTCTCCTGAAACTCTGACAAACTTCTTTCTCCAATGGCTTAAACAGTCCCATGCCTTCACTAGCACCAATGAACTCCAGTAACAGACAGTATCAAGTTCAGGTGGAATCTGAAATACCGATTCCAGGATTTTCTTAGCTCTTCCTTTGCTCAAAGGTACTGGCTATGGAGCAGCAGGTTTAGGTACTTCCAGAGTCATCTAGACTTTATAGAAATCATGCATTTGCTTTTGTTTCTCTTTCTACTGGATGGATCACTAATTTGTAGGCTATGTCTTGTAAACTGTTGAACCTTATGTTATAAATATTAAAAAAAAAAAAAAAAAAGAAGACGATGACAACACTGGGAGAGTATAAAGAACAATTTGAAAGCCTACAAAGAAAAGTAACAGACCTTATGGTAATGAAAGATACAATGGATGAGATTAAAAATACATTAGAAAAAAAAATACATTAAAGGCACATAGGAGCAGATTTGAATTGCTTGAAGACAGAATTAGTGACTTCAAAGGCAGAACATCTGAACTGGAAAAGACAGAAGAGAAAGAGAAGAGAATGGGGAAAATGGAACAGAGTCCAGGGAACTGAATGACAATGAGAAACACACAAACATTCACATTATTGGTGTCCCAGAAGGAGAAGAGAATGGAAAAGGGGCAGAAAGAATATTTGAGGAAATAATGACTGAAAATTTCCCAACCATTATGAAGGACATAAATATCTATATCCAAGAACGACAATGCACCCCAAACAAAATAAATCCAAATAGACCTATCCTGAGACACCTACTCGGGAATGACAAATATCAGAGATAAAGAAAGGATTCTGAGAGCAGCAAGAGAAAAGGAAAGCATCACATACAAGGAGAATTCAATAAGATTAAGTGAAGACCTCTCATCAGAAATCATGGAAGAGAGGAGAACGTGGCATGATGTATTTAAGGTACTGAAAGAGAAAAATTGCCAGCCAAGAATTCTGTATCCGGCAAACCTGGCCTTCAAAAATGAGGGTGCGTTCAAAGTCTTCACAGACAAATAAAAACTGACAGAATATGTTACTGAAAGACCAGATATACAAGAGATCTAAAGGGGGTGCTGCAGCCTGAAAGGAAAAAACAAGGGTGAAAAGAAAAAAAAAAACAAGGTCGAGAGATTTGGAGAAGAGTTGAGAAATGAATATTATTAGGATAATCTAAATTAAAGAATGAGAAGACAGACAATAGAATGGTATGACAACAAAGAACCGAAGGACAAAATGGATGAAGTAATGCCTTTACAGTAATAACACTGAATGTTAATGGATTGAACTCCCTAGTCAAAAGACATAGATTGATAGAATGGATAAAAGAATATGAGCTGTCTATATGTTGTCTACAAGAGACCCACCTCAGACGTAAGGACACAACCAGGTTAAAAGTGAAAGGTTGGAAAAAGCTATTCCACGCAAATAGTAAAAAAAAAAAAAGAATTGGCGTAGAACAGATAAATGTAAAATAACAATATTATACTATATGAACAATAATTACTCAGTGCAATTAGCAAATTGTTCCTGTGAGCAGTATTCTGTAAGTTTCTTCACACAAAATAAACACTTGCTTTTAATTGAGGAGGACTGGAAAAGAGATATATTTTTGGATACTTCATTTTTCTTTAACCCTTTTTTATGCATACTCGTTAATTAAAATAATCCACCTGGATCAATAATGATTTAGCATGACTACTGTTGAAAAAGATTTTGAGCTTTCTGTCTCATGAAATTATGGGTTGGCATATTGTTATCTGCTAAATAATTTATTCCAACAAGATGTGAAGAATTCCCAAATAGGAATCTGATTATCCAGAAAAAATTATGACCTTAATGGAAATTAAATTACTAAACCAATAATTTCATTCATTCTTAGAGATTATTATGTCCAATAGTTAGAACTGTAATATAAAAATTAGAATTATGTTATAATTAATTTCTATTATAGTCAAATTATTATTTACATTTACAAATGTTTGTTGCTATATCATCTATTTCTTATAATTGATCATATTAAATCTAACTTGGCCTTACACTCTTTTAAAATTTGTAATTTCTTTCAATCTATTTTTCTACTTTATTTTACAATTTTACAATAAAGGTCTTTTTAACAGCTAAAAAAAAAGAGCCATTCATTATATACTTTGGATAGATCATATGGTATGTGAATAGATCTCAGTAAAACTGCTTAATAAACAAATAAATAATTGTGCAAGAATAGCCACAATAACAGCTATGTACAGCAGGGGAAACAGAGTTTAAGAGGGGAGGAATTTCCTTGTTTGGTTGGTTTTTATTTATTATTATTATGGTTCAAATAATGAAAATGCTTTAATAATGATTGAAGTGATGAATGCACGACTATGTGATTATACCAAATACCACTGATTGTACACTTTGGATAAATTGTATGTGTTACTAATATGTATCAAAAAAACGGATTTGTTTAAAAAAAACAAAAACAAAGAAAGTGAGTCATCCCCTGGGAACTGTCCTCCATGCAGTTAAATAAGATAACAGAATACAGTTAAACACAGGATCTTGCAGTGTTGATATAGGAATCATCAGAATACAGATATAAGCACTAAGTGTTCAGCATGGGTGGGCCCTTTAAGGCAGACCCTATAGGAAGGGGAGACCATAGAGTAGGAATAGAACCCCAAGCTGGGGGCACCACAATTAGGGGAGGAAAGAACATCCATGAATTTAGGAACAAATCAACAGGAAAAAGGCAGAAAATCCATGGACACAAAGGGATAAAACAATATAAACAAACAACTCAGAGATGGAAAACCCAATCGGTTAGCAGATTTGATGAGATGCTCAAACTAGTCAGTTATTAGAAAACTGCAATTAAAACAGTGGTGCAGCTCATCGGAAAAGCAATATGGTTTACTTGGTCAAATTAAGTACACCTATACTCAGTGATCAGGTGATCCCAGGCCGGAGGACCCACCTCTGAGAAATTCTCACACCGACCCCTGAGGAACACTTACAAGAGAATGTATCGCAGCATTAGTTATGGAAACTTGGAGTAAGAGGCATCCTAAGTGACCTCCTCCCCTGGGAGAACAGATACATAAAATGCTGCATACTCACACCCAGCAGTCAGAGGGAATACTAATATTCTAAACAGACGGGGCTAAGTACCAAGTGAAAACTTTTAAAACGAGTAATTTATACACAATGCTGAAAATACAAACACAAATTCACTTGAGTGTTCACAATACCACATCAAACATAGCTTCTTAGAACAGATGTCATGGTGAGGAGGAAAATGGGTGTGGGGCAGGAAGATAAAGGAAATAAATCAAGAAGTTTCACAAGTGGGAGAGGAGCCTCATCCAGAGTGAGGTTGCCAGCCTACCCTGAACCGAAAACTACCATCAACTCAACTCGTCACGTGAACCGCAAAAAGTGGTACAAGAAATAAATTCCCTAAGCAGAGAATGTCCCTCAGCGTGGTTCACTCAAGCCACACTGGGAGGAAATGTCAGAGTGACTGATCATGTCAAAGACAACAAAAAAGCACCACAAAAGCAGAGCGAGCCCAAAGTTGACAGAAGGGGGACTGGCTTGGGGAGAAGGGAAGGTGGTGGGAAGTAAGGATGGAGGTGATACACACAGAGTACCAAGTGCAGCTGGCTGTCGACAACAGACTGAGGCTTCCCAAAGTGAAGAGGAACTGCAGGAGCAAAGTGTGGCTCACAGTGATTCTGGAAGGCGGGTGCACGAGTACATCCGGTGGAAGAAAAATGTTAGGGTAGAGAGATGGACGAAATAAGGAGGCTGACTGGCATGCTACTTGGAGTAGAGATAAAAAGCGTTGCTTTCCTGCCAAAGCACCAAACAAAGAAGGCGGCTGATACGGCATTTAGAAAGCTGAGGAGCCAATGTCAAGTCTCCTTAAGCAGTTCCTAAAGTCTATTACCTCCCAGAACAGTTTTCTTAAGATAATTTCAAAGGCATCGGCTTCTCCCAGCACAGGGAAGAGTCACTCACCTGGACAGCTCTGATGTGGGAGTTCAACCTCCACCACCCATGGCTCCTTTCCTTTTTCCAACAGGAAGATGACCTCTGGGCCGGGAATGTGACACCCTGTTAATGAGAAAGGATTCCAGATTTGGGTTCTAAAGGCCACTCAGTGAAGCTTTCCATTTGCTCACCAGAAAGGTCAACATCTTTCAAAGGTGCCCAAACGGAATGAACAATCTGGGACAAAGCAAGGACAAAACCGCTACATGCTTCAGCTATACCATTGTGCTCCACAAGCGAGGAAGGAAACCTGCGCCGTGAGGCCCACCCCAGATTCCCAGCTTAGCTGTGCTTACCCACTGAGAGGAGGTGGCGATAGGTCTCCAGCATCACGTCCCGGTACAGGCACCTCTGAGCAGGGTCCAGCTGCTGCCACTCCTCCCTGCTTAAATGCACAGCCACGTCGTTGAATGACAGTGACCCCTGTAACAACACATCCACACTCATGGGCGGATAGGGAAGTTACACAGAGGGACTTGTGCTTAGTAATTTTTCACCTGGTACATCACATAGCTTTCCCACCAAATGTTTTGCTTTGGGGGGATTCAAAAAAACTTGTAGGAATATCCTGCCATTCATTGTATACTACATTCATTGAGTCAAAAACTCTTTTTTCAGAAATGAGGATTAAAATAGGTTCCTTCTAAGTCCTCCATCAAACTTGGGAAATGATGGAGTTAAAGATTATGACTACTGACAGAAAGCTGGAATATAATAAACAAGCTCTCTAGCTGGATGGGGAAACTGCCTCAGACAATGTTTGTAAATTACAGAAATGTAAAAGAGCTGAGTCCTTGACCTTTAAGACTTGCTGATTCCAGCTCCTGTGAGACTGTTAAGTATCTATTACCCTTAGACATGTGCACATGTATTTTGATTTGCCAAACAACAAATAAAAGCCACGCTCCACGCTCTATGAGGTGGCTGGGCTCTTCTCTCCATACCGGACGGAGAGTCCCCTGATCCCAGTTTCTCTTCTCTTTGTCTTATTCTGTCTTTCTCATCCGCGGCACCGTTTTCACAGCCCCAGGTCCTGACCGGCAACAGGAATGACCTGCGTTACTTTTATTACGCAACTATGTACCAGGCATTTTGCTAGGTAAGCGTCTACCTTTCCAGCAACTCAGACACTTGGGAAGCAAATAAATACACAAGTCAAACTACAAGGTACAAGAGAGGGCATGGTGGCAATACATGCAGAGCATACTGGGCGTCCAAATTAGGGAAAAGCAAAGTCTACCTGGGAGGAGAAGTTTGCTGATGCTTCTGAAAGCTGGTGAAGCTTAAATTGGAAGCGAGAAGTTGATGCAGGATACGTGAGGGAAACCATTTCGAGAAAAGAGCAGGAGTAAAGGCGGGAAAATAGGAAAATCAGGGAACAGCTGATACCTCTGCATAAGAGGAGAGGTGTCTGTGTGATGTGTGGGGAGGAGGTTATGATCAACTTTCCAGTCTGATCACGTAACAAGTACGGGTTTGTTTACTGTAATTAATGGACTGCCATTGAAGTTCTGAAAAAACATATGATCAGAATTATATTTTCAAGGGTCAATTTTAGGGTAACTAAAGAGTTGATGGGGGAAAGCTCTTCATTATAGAAGTACTGCAGATGCTAAACACAGTCTGAAGATAGAATTAGAATATCACCACTTTTAATGATCATCCACGGCTTCTAAAATCATATTGGGGAAGGGCTGAAGGGCTCTTTCTAAAAGAGGATTAGGCTGACAACATCTGAACTTGAGGATCAATCTTTTTTTTTTGGGGGGGGGTGCACCATTCCTGAAGGTACTGCAATACCAAGTCGATGCATGGAGTGGAAGGAGCAAGCCCCTATTCCATCTCCCTGCTCCAAAAATCCATTTAATATAATGTTCTTGGATAGAGGACATATCAATATTAAACTGATAAGAACAGATATGAAGCGTGATGATCAATCTTAACATCATGAAAAGAGAAATAACCAGACAATGCATCCATCTGATTGATCTAATAGTATATACATGATATTATTCTTAGCCTCCCTTCCCCCTCAAAAAATTGAAATGGAAAATAGGTTACAATATTTGGCATGAAGACCACTGAGTAGGTATCTCGGTGAAAATGAAGTTGGGTCCCTACCTAAAGTTCTACACGAAAATAAATTCCAAATGAATCACAGGCATAAAAGCAAAAAGCTTAAAAAGCCATAGAAGAACCAGAAGAAACTATATTATGAGGTTTATTGTTTTTTGAACATAACTGAGGAATGGGGAAGAACTTCCTCAGTTGACATAAAACTCAGAACAAGAGATTGATAAACTCAACTATGTTTTTTAAAAATGCAGGGAAAAACAACCTAAAGAAATTGAAAAGACAAATGGAAAAAAAAAATTTGGTTGCAAATATTCTTGCTGTCCGGATTTTGTGATAATCAGGGTAGGCTAAACATTTGCTATATTAGAAACCATGCATTTGTCCCCAGACCTAATTTTCCTCCCTAGGTCTGGTTTTTAGAATGCTGGTGATAAACTAAGCATGATTTATTATACGACCATCCTGTATGGGAAATGACTGTAACTCTAGGTATCTTTGGTCAACCTTAAGAGATATAGCAGGGGGACAGATATGGCTCGGGTGGCTGGACGTCCGTCTCCCATATGGAAGGACCTGGGTTCAACCCCCAGGGCTTCCCAGTAGGAAAAAAAAAAAATATATATATATATATATATATATATATAGAAAGCATATGGGCCACCAGGTCCCGTGTGCGGGTGCATCTCCAGGCCCTGCAAGAGGGTGAGCCACCAGGCCCCAGCCGCAGGTGCGCTGCCAGGTCCTGCAAGCCATGCAGCAAGATGATGACGTAACAGGAGAGTGACACAAGGGAGAGCCAAGATGAGATGCACCAAAAAAAACAGGAACCAAGGTGGCACAGGTGGTAGTAAGATGCCTTTCTTCCACATAGGAGGTTCCGAGGATTGAATCCCAGTGAAGACAGGAGAAGGATGAGAAAAGAGGGCAGGAAACAGACACAGAGAGTTGCCCAGTGAAGGGACACAGAAACAGCAAAAATAGGGGGTGGGGGGGTGTAAAAATGGATAAAAGTAAATATATCAATCCTTTAAAAAATGTATAGGGGAGGAAGATTCAGACTATAGTTAGTAGTAATACTTTGACGATGCTCTTTCATGATTTGTTAACAAATGTTTCACGACAATGCAGGATGTTTGTGTGTGGGGGTGATGTGTGGGAGCCCTGTATGATGTTATGCAATGTTTGTTTTGTAAGTTCACAATGTTTACCGAACACTTACAGTTTATGTTCATGTATGAACAACATGCTTCAATAAATTGTTTAAAAAAATATATATTTGGAACAAAAAGGAGAATCAAAGGGCAAAAGTCCTTAAAAATACTAATAACCTAATAGAAAAACAGGCAAAGAAAATGAATAGACAACTCAAAAAATTTAAAAGGAAACAGATGCTTCACAAACACAATCCCCTATCTCACTCTCATCCATAAGAGAAATGCAAAATAAACCTGCAGTGAGATGCTATGTTTTCCCTTATCAGATTGGCAACCATCAACAGGAAAAGGATCCGCTCCCCTGGGTAGGTGAAGGAGACCCTCTTACGCAACACAACCCAAAGGAAGGCAATTCTGTCTTATCTATCCAAAAAGAAAGTACACAAATCCTTGGCTCTAGAAATTCCAATTGTTGAAATTTGTCTTCAGATATACCTCTTTCCCTTTGTGTTAAATGAGATTTACTCAAAGATATTTCAGTGCTGCACTATCTCTCAAAATGACTGGAAACATTTTAAATGTCAATCATTAAAGGAACTGTTGGTTATGATTTGATATATAAATATAATGAAATAAGATACCTTTATTAAAAAAAAAAAAAAAGAAGGAACTCGTACTTACGTTAGATCATTACTCAGGTTCATTGCTAACAGAGCAAAGCAAAGCGGCCCCCCCACACCCACACTCCCAAGACTTACATTCGGACAGATCATGTGTGAAATGCTCAAAGGTAAACTGATCCCTGGCTGCCTCTGGGGAGGAGATTTTGGGAAATGGAATGAGATCTGGAGAAATATTTCATTTTCCCTTTCAAACCTTTTATGGAATATGAAACATGGGCAGAACATAAGTGAAAAATATATAGTTTTTAATCCACCACCCAGATCAACAGAATAGTGGCAGCCCCCCAGAACTGCCCCTGCTCCGCTGTGGGCCCTTTCTGATCACAATCCCCCCCACTCCTGAATGGAAACCACTACAGGCACATTTGTACCCTTTGCAGAGTTTTACCACTTGAGAGTGCCCCCCCCATCATTATAGTTTTGTTTTCTTCGTTCTTGAGATTTATATAAATAAGAACCGCATTCTTTCAGTCAACATTGTTTACCATGATTCTTCCACATTATCGCACAGGGAATTAACGGTCATTCACTTTCTTTGCTGCATAAAATTCCAATGTAGAAAATGCCATCATGTATTTGCCCAACTGACTGTTGGTGGATATTTGGATAGTTTCCAGTTTGGGGCTATTAGGCCCCCGGGCAGGGGCAGGCAGCGCTGTCCTTTTCTTCTTCTTTTGCCCAAGGGCCACCCCCCTCCCACCTAACCCCCCTCCTTCCTAAGCCAGTTCATGTTTTCTTCCTGCAAAAGTCAATCTCTGGGTGTGGGGATCCCTGTGATCCACAATCCAGGATCAAGATCGTCTTGGGGGCAGGGATTCCAGAAACTGCTGCTTCAGGTTCTAGAGCACTGTCCCTGAGGCTGCTCCCGCTTACCTCACATGGCCCCTCCGACTCTTCAGAAGCCAGGACCTGGGGCCTCTGGGGCAGAATCACATCAGCGGGCATGTCTCCTCTGCGCTTAAACCTTCGGCTCCTCCTGCTGACAAGTCCACTTCTCCCAGGAAGCTCAAGCTGGGCCAGCACCTAGAGGCTCCAACCAGGGGCGAGGCCAGTGGGCCGGGAAGGACCCTCGGCCGCATCCTCAAAGATGGGACCCAGGGGCTGGGCAGAGCCACCCAGAGGTCCCGGAAGGGCATTCAACAGTCACGCCACATGAATTTCCTGTGCTAGTGAAGAGATAAATACAAATTGAAAGGGAAAAAATTAATTTTCCCTGGTGCAAAGAGAAGAAAAGAAACCACCCCTCCCTTTTCTTAGGGCACTCTTCAGAAAACCTGCCATTGTACTAATAAATTCTTTCTCTGCCCCTTTGAGTTGTATGGAAATTTTTTACAAAGCTAAATAAGCCTTTTAATGGCTCTGCAACTCTAGAGTGTCTTGCTCAAGGACCTGGCAGCATCTCTCTGAAATGGAAACACCAAGGAAGTTAGCACCCTGATCTCCCCATCTCCAGGGGAGTTAAGCTTAGGCTTCAGGCTCCAAGTTGCTTTTTTTTTTTTTTTTAAGGCTCCAAGTTTTAACTATCAACCTGTCCTAGAGAGATGAGAAGTTTTATTTTTCCTTTGGATAGAGGCAATTAGCAAACACAAAGGCCACCCCCCACCCCACCCCCGTTACCAGGAGCTGTCAAGTCCTCTTCCTTGAGGCCTGGTAATCATTTATCTTGAGAACATGAATGCAAAGGGTTGAATCTGCTAGACTATATAAAGCGGGGAGGGGATCTCCTTCCTTGCAATCTCTTTAGCAGATTGCCTGTGCTGTATCATATTCCAATTTAACACTTATTGAATAATAAAATTGTTTTTCTTGCTCTTCTACATTTGTTGGAGGAAGATTTTGTTTTTCATTTTATTTCCCCAATACTAGACACTGTATGTTTGTTTGTTTTGTTTTGTTTTTTCTTACCGGGAGGTCCCGGGGATCGAACCCGGGTCCCTCCATATGGGAGACGGACGCCCAACCAGTTGAGCTACATCCGACCCCTCCAACACTAGACACTGTAAAGCAGACAAATTTCAGAAAATTCCAACTTATTAGTCAGGATTTAAGAAAAAAAGAAAATGTAAAGAATAGATATTGTGTAACATATTGTTTGATCCAACAACAAAAAAAATTATATGTATCCATTACATTTAATTGAGAAATGTTAAAATTAAAAAAAAAAAAAGAACAGACCATGATATTTGGACTAAACACAGTGAAGTATTAATGGCAGCTCTGCCACTTTTCAGCCATGAGAAGATGAAGATACTACTTTAGCTGTAACCTCTCCAAAATGACGGTGAAAGCATGACACAAGGTGATGTGAAAGTTTAGGAGATAAGACTTGGAAAGCCCTCAGCTCCTGCCTGGCACATGGTCAAACCAAGCAGAAAGTCAAGTTTTACACACAGGTATTAGGTACCTCACAACCTGTCAGCCAAACAGCTAAATACTATTGTCATGATTATACCCATTTTGTGGATGAGAAAACTGAGGCTGTGTGCTATCACATAATTTGCCTGAGGCCATTCATTCTGCAAATAGAAGAACAGGGATTCGGGTCCATTTGTGCCTCCTTCTAAACTGTACAATGTTGCCCTCCCCTGTGTGGCCTCCTTCCATCACACCTTCCAGAAACGCTGTTTCCACTTCCTTTTGCCTCCAGAGAGCTCAGGCTGCGGGTGGCCGTGTCTGGTGTGCCCAATCTCAGCTCCCGGATCATGACACCATACACAGCCCAGACCCTTCGGACAAAGATAAAAATGTAAACTCACCAAGCCCACCCCCATCCCACTTTGACCCAGAGAACCCTGCAGATCTGCCCCAGGTCCCCCACTCTGGGGCCCTCCTTGGCCTGTCCATAATGTGTTTCCCCCGAGACCCCAGACTGACAGCACTGACCTCCAAAAAGTCCAAGGAGTGGACCGCAAGACCACCAGGAGGTCCTGAAATGTGCTCCCCACCCCCATTACTGACGTGTCCCAGGCTCTGAAATCATCATTAAACCCATCCCAACTGGCAGCAACTGTGTTCCAGGGAGGCCCGTGGCAGGTTCCACGGGTTCCCAAATAATCCCCCATACAGGGATCCAAATAACACACACCACAGGAAATCCATCGTTAATCTGCTCAACTGCCAATCACTGATCTTCACCATGTCCTACAGGGACCCAGAGAGAAGCCAACACTCACTGCCCAGAAACCAATGCAGTCACTGACCCCCCAGACTTCCAGTCAACTGGCTGCCATATGCTCAGCACCCCAGACTACTGACTCCTATGTCACCAATCTGTGCCCCTTCCTTCCTCCACCCCAGAAGGCTTTTACAACGTGATCATCGACTGAAGCTCCCGGCTCCCAATCAGTGGCCCCTCCTGTCCTCCGAGCAGGGAATCACTACCCCAGATGTCTTCCAGCACCGTCCACTAAGGCCCTCTTAAGATGCACATTCTCTGTCCTCAAATGGGCAGTCCCATGAACCAACAAAATAAAAATTGACATTAAAGTACACTTGGAGGGAAGCGGCTGTGGCTCAATCAGTAGGGCTCCCGTTTACCATATGGGAGGCCCCGGGTTCGGTTCCCAGGGCCTCCTGGTGAAGGCAAGCCCGCCCGCACGGCGTGGTTAGCTGACCCAGCGAGCACAAGCAGCAAGGAGGGGATAAATGAATAAATAAATAAAATCTTAAAAAAAAAAAAAAAAAAAAGTACACTTGGAATCTAATAATTACAAAAGCTGTGATATACAAGTATTAAATGTACAAGGACAGGGAGAAATTAATGAGCCAAGCACCCAACTTTTTTTTTTTTTTTTCCAAAGATTTTTTATTTATTCATTTATCCCCCCCTTGCTGCTTGTGCTCGCTGGGTCAGCTAACCACGCCGTGCGGGCGGGCTTGCCTTCACCAGGAGGCCCCGGGAGGCCCCGGGAACCGAACCCGGGGCCTCCCATATGGTAAACGGGAGCCCCACTGATTGAGCCACAGCGGCTTCCCCCCAGCACCCAACTTTTAATACAAAAATCCCCCCAACACTCACCCCACAGCCCCCTCATCACTCGCCCCACAGAACCCTATCACCCATACCAAAGACCCCACAGGATCCCCAAATCACCTCAGAGTTCTTCAAGAGCCATATGAGTTAGAAACAGCTGTCAACATCAGCGAAACGGTCGCTCTGGGCCACTTCCGTTTGGGTCACAGCCCTGGCAAGGGTTCCCTTGGTGCTGGTGGAACTTTGCGCATGCTCACTAGCACTTTTGAAGCTACAATCCGCACACAGCTGGCGTGGCGCCTCACGGAATTTCTCCATTTCCGTTGTCAATTTTCTTCCGCGACTTTATCGGGCGAACGTCATGGCCGCCCCCAGTTAGAGTTAACTGGAGATCGCCATTTTGGAACAATTTCCAGTCCGTACAGCCGAGGGAGGAGCATCCAAGTCTCTCAGAGCAAAGCCTTGGGGCTGTTCCACAGCGTCAGGGGACCTATTCGGTATTGTGTAGTCTGTTCTTTCTAGAACAAACTGTCGTTGCATATTCTGAAAAATACCTTTTTACTATATTTTCACATTTCTTTATAAGCTTTCTTTTTTCTGAACTAAAGAATTCACCGTCTCTAATAGTACTTTTGAAAATTTTATCTTTTTGAGAAATTTATATTCTCGATCCTTGCACACTTGATCCCTAAACCTGGATGAATCCGTTGATGGAGTTAATCAATTAAGAAACAACCTAAGGGGGGAAATTAGGACTCTTCATTTAGATGGAGGAGAATGAAGAAAATGCAGTCAAGTTAAAGAGAAAACACGATGACTCAGGACAATGCCAGTAAGCCCAAGAATATGCCCCATATCCACCTGCAGTTCTGCTTCTCTTGTTGGCAGTAGAGCAGTTCTTATTGGCATCTTGTGCCTCAAAGTTTGCAAGAGGAATATGCCTACATTTGGTCCATCTCTGCATCGCTGCAGCCCCCCAATATCTATTCATTTCATGGGTGAAGGTGGCCAGCTCACGTGAGCATGCCAGGATATCTACTTGATTTTGATCACCTTCTGATCCTGGAAGAGGGTTCTTCTGATGGGCATTGACATGTCCTACTTTGATGCACCCCTCACATTCCCATAGTGATTTCCAAGGGCCTGTGCCCCACCAGGCATTGCTTTCGTAGGCAGGATTTCCATTGCCTTTTTTGCTGACCATATGGCCAAGTCATTGGCCATCACCCATGAGTTGGCAACCCAAACTTAGGGGCAAAGAGCATGCAATTCAACCCACCAAGCTAATCTGTTTTTACCTTCTTCAATCAAAATGGCAATTTATTTGTTATAAAAATTCCAGTATAAATTATATGGTACCCAATTTTCAAATTGTGATAAAATATATGACACTCTTTATTATAAATGCCACATAGTCAATCAGTTCTCACAGAATATTTTAGTTGCTCTTTTTAAATAAACTCTATTTCAATTTCAAAACATGAAATAACAGGCAAAAGGCAGTTTAACAAACCATGGAAGCATCACCTTTAAAAATCCTGTCCAGGCACATTTATCCTATTCAATCTCCAAAATAAACTTGGCTGTTTCTCCAGTGTTCCTGAAAGTTGAACAAATGAGCACAGATTGGTCAAACAACATGACCAAGTTCTCTGTTAATGAAAAAAATGAAGGAAAAGGGAAGCGGCTGTGGCTTAATCAGTAGGGCTCCCGTTTACCTTATGGGAGGCCCCGGGTTCGGTTCCCGGGGTCTCCTGGTGAAGGCAAGCCCGCCCGCATGGCGTGGTTAGCTGACCCAGCGAGCACAAGCAGCAAGGGGGGGATAAATGAATAAATAAATAAAATCTAAAAAAAAAAAAAAAAAAGAAGGAAAAAAATGCTTGATCATATTCACATCTCCTAAAACTAAATCCCATATTTTTTACCTTTAGCATTGATATATCTTCTTTGCTTTTGCTATAAAAATATTACTGTTAACTATAGGCTATAAGCTATATTAGTTGTATTTTCCCATGCATTGCCATATTCGTAACACCTTGGAATAGATGAACATTGTTGTATTTGTACTATTAATCATAATCCTCATCTACCACCAAAATCACTGTATTACACAGTCCCTAGATAATCCTCTAGCCGTCTTTCAATTGACATTAGCCTTCCTAGACTACCCCTTTCAGTCACAATACACTTACAAATCAGTAGTGCTGGTTATACTCATTGTAATGAGTTGCCATCAACTCTATTTCCACATATTTGCAATCTTATTAGTCTACATACATTCAGCATCAGCTCCCCATTCTCAACCCACATTCTATCTCCTACTAACCTATATTCTATAGTTTAACTCCATAAGTTTACTCATCATATTTACTTCATATCAGTGTGACCACACAATAGTCATCCTTTTGTATCTGGCTTATTTCACTGACTGTAATACCCCCCAGGTTTATCCATGTTGTCATATGCATTCCAAGTTCATGTCTTCTTACAGCTGAAGAGTATTCCATTGTATATATATATATACCACGTTTTGTTTCTCCAGTCATCGGCTGATGGGCACGTAAGCTGTTTCCATCTTCTAGCAATTGTGAATAATGCTGCTATGAACATGGGTGCGCAAATATCTGTTCACATCCTTGCTTTTTTCAGTTCTTCTGAACATATTCCTAGCAGTGGGATTGCGGGGTCCTAACAGCAGTTCTATAGCTTCCTGAGGAACCGCGAAACTGTCTTCCACAGAGGCTGCACCATTTTACACTCCCACCAACAGTGACGGAGTGTTCCTGTTTCTCCACATGCTCTCCAGCACTTGTAGTTTTCTGTTTTTCAAATCGTGGCCGTTCTGTAATACATGAAGTGATATCTCCTTGTAGCTTTGATCTGAATTTTCCTAATAGCTAGTGATGTTGAACATCTTTCATGTGCTCTTTGGCTGTTTGTGTTTCTTCCTCTTTGGAAAAACGTCTATTCAAGTCTTGCCCATTTTTTAACGGGGCTGCTGCTGTAGTTGCTGTTTGCTGAACTCTTGTATCCTTCGCTATCTATGGTTACAATTGATGAACAAGTGCAGTTCTGATATGAATGTTGGTTGATATTTTCATTTATGTTAAGGAGTAAGGTAAAACTGAAACAATAAACATGTATGTTGGAACTTTATTCATCAATGACAGGATCAAAATCTTTGTTGAATCAGATAATACATTGCAAATCCTGGAAGAATATTCCTTCAATTTTTTTTGTGCTATTTATAATGTAGTGACTATAGACATAAACCACCTTTAAGTTTAATCTGTATTATCAACATTTTTGCATCACTATTAAGCACAATAAAAAAAAATGATAAATCATGCCCTGATTGATAATATGTCCCTACTTCCTCAGCGTAAACACTCTCTCTATATCTGATTTCAAGTACAAGTGTGAGGTGTAAAAATGTAATTTCTGATTTTTTTCTATATAAGAGATTCCTAGAAGCAGAAACTGAATTTTTTCACAGGAAAGTAATGCATTTGTAAAAGTATGATGCATATTTACAAACTGCTTTTTAAAAATAGCTATAGAATTTTAATTTTGTTTCAAGGTGAAGTCTCAATCAAAACTCCCCTCCCACACACTACTTACCGCAAAGTTTTGGTCCCCATTTTAAGGGCATTTTCTTAAAATTGAAGGGACCTTCAGAAGGGTGAAAAGGCAGCCGACTCAATGGGAAAAAATATTTGGGAAATCACATATCTGATAAGGGTTTAATATCCAGGATATATAAAGAGATGTTACAGCTCAACAATAAAAAGACAAATGACCCAATTTAAAAATGGGCCAAAGACTTGAATAGACATTTCTCCGAAGAAGAAATACAAATGGCAAAAAAACACATGAAGAAATGCTCAACATCACTCATGATTAGGGAAATGCAAATCAAAACTACAATGAGATATCATTTCACACCTATCAGAATGGCCACTATTAAAAAGACAGAGAACTACAAGTGTTGGAGAGGATGTGGAGAGATAGGAACACTTCTTCACTGTTGGTGGGAATGCAGGATGGTACAACCACTATGGAGGATGGTTTGGCAGTTCCTAAAGAAGTTGAATATAGACTTGCCACGTGACCCTGCAATACCACTACTGGGTATATACCCAGAAGAACTGAGAGCAGTGACACGAACAGACATCTGCACACTGATGTTCATAGCCACATTATTCACCATTGCCAAAAGTTGGAAACAACCCAGGTGTCCATCAACAGATGAATGGATAAACAAACTGTGGTCTATTCACACGATGGAATATTATGCAGCTGTAAGAAGAAATGAAGTGGTAAAGCATATGGCAACATGGATGAATCTGGAGGACATTATGTTGAGTGAAGCAAGCCAGACACAAAAGGACAAATACTGTATGAATGCATTACTATGAACCAAATATATTGTGTAATATATTGTTTGATTCACACACACAAAAAAGCAAAAAAACAAACAAAAAACAAAACAACAAAAAAATTCACATGTATCCATTACATTTAATTGAGAAATGTATATATTTATTAATCTGTGTTTACTTTTTAGTTTTTTATTGCTTATGTTTTCAATTATTAAATGTAGAAAATAAAGTTAAAAAAAAATAAATTGGTTAAGCAATAAAAAAAAAAAAAAAATTGAAGGGACCTTTTCCCTTTACTGATTGATATCTGTGATGGAGGACCTCCTGAACAGAGCAGTTGAATGAATAAATGAATGAAAGGGTGAATGAGGGAATGAATGAATGAATGAAAGCCAATGGATGGGAACTATATAAAATAAACATTTATTTAATAAGAGACTGGGTGGGATGGGTCCCTACAGCCCTGGTCGTGGAGGCTCCCTTCTGGATCCCGGATGCTCCCTCAGCTTGGGAGGGGGGCCCCTGCAGCTGGGAAGCTGATGTCCACAGTGAGGTTGGTATAGAGGGGCAGCCGTTCCTTGGCGAGAAGCCTGTAGACCAGCGAGTTTATGCCGTCGTGCTGCCATGTACCTCTGATCCTGGACAGAAAGCGAGGCCTGGGGAAGGGTGGGGGGAGCCGAGTGACCCGTGGCCACAGGAAGGATCCACCCACCTCCAGCCCTACTCACCTCCAGCGGGGGCCAGAATCCTGGCCCTGCTCCAGCATGTGGTAGCGGCCAAAGAGCAAGTGGGGCCGTGAGAGGAGCATCCCGCTGCGTTTCACCCTTCCAGGCAGAGGGAGAAGGGCAGTGGGACCAGCCCCTCAGACCAGGGAGGCCTGCTTCCCCCAGGCCACGGTAGCCCGTGACTCCCCCAAGCCAGGGCAGGACCTGCAGCCCCTCAGGTCAGGCTCCATCGAGTGGGCTCCCCCCACCTGGCAGCGATGTCGTCGTCCTCACCGTCCCAGCCCCAGTAGGTGTTGGGGAAGCCGTTTATCCTCAGGTAGTGGATAGGGCGCAGGGCAAACACCCCTCCAAGGTAGCCTCTGTAGGGCAGCCTAGGGAGGACGAGAGAGGAGGGAGCAGAAGGAATGTCAGGCAAGAGATGCCCTGGCCCCTTCCTGGCTGGGACCTCCAAAGCCTGTTTCTGGGCTAGCCCATCTCTACTCACCCCTGTGATAGCCCTTCCTTGACCCTTAGGGTGGCCTCTCCTCAGACTGTTATGGATTCAACTGTGTCCCCCCAAAAAAACATACTCAAATCCTAATCTCTGGTCCTGTGAATGCGAGCATATTTGTAAAAAGGGTCTTTGAGGATGTTAATAACTAAGATGAGGCCAAATTGGATTAGGGGGACCTAATCTAATCTGACTGGTCCTTACAAGCAGAGGATTTGGACACAGTGAATACGAGATGGCCATGTGACGGGGACAGAGACTGAGTTAGGCCACCACACACCAGGGGGCAGGGAACGTGGAGCGGATTCTCCCCTTTGGGAAGAAGCACGGCCCTCCTGGCACCTTGACTTCACACTTTCAGCCCCCAGAACCGTGAGACAGGACATTTCTGTTGTCTAAGCAGCTTGTCTGTGGCACTGTTACAGCAGCGCTGCCTAACAAACACGCCTGACCTTTGGAACACTCCCTCCCCTGAATCACCTGGCAAGTCTTCATATGACCCCACTGGCAAACCCTTTTCCGCCATCCCTGACCCCTATTTAGCCCCCTCTTGTCATGTGCCAGTTCTCTGACCTTTGACCTTCTTTGACTTCTATAACAGGCCCTTCTGTCCACCACTTTATTAAGCACATCCTTTGGCTCCCCCACCCCCAATTGGCACCCTCACCCAAGAAGAAGAGTTTTCACTGACCTAAGGACTTTCCCCAGGCCTGTCATCCTGTCCCTGCCTCAGCCCCAGTGATCCCACCACACAGATGGGCAGGGCAAGGTCCAGGGAAGGGCAGGGTCTGGTCAACAGTCCCCCACAGAAGGTCCCCCTCCCACTGCCTACTTGTAGTTGAACTTGTCAATAGCCACGGACACATGGGCAGGGAAGATGTCACAGACGTAGAGGTTGCGGTCATCCTCGGGGAGTAGATCCACGTCGTGGAAGAAGACGCAGTCCCAGTCCTCCTCTTTCATGGCCTCCCAGAACCCCACATTGCGCAGCTTGCCCCGGTTGAAGGCAGTGTTGTTCACCTGGGGTGGACGGAGGTGTTCAGCGCTGCCCCCACCAAGCAGCAGTGGTCTCCCCTCACCTGCCAGGCCGGTTCTCCTTCACCTTTTCAAGGGTCATTGCCCCCATCTTGAACCTGTTCTCATTCCCATTGTGGGGCTGGCAAATTCAAACTTGTCAGGGAATACATAGTTCATAGTTTGCCTCCCCTGGGAAACTATTCTTGGACCCCATTCTCATCCTAGGCCGAGTCAGTAGCTGCCTCCTCTGGGCTCTTCCTCCTCTGGCCACCTTCAGGGTCTCAAGGATCATCACCTTCAAGAGGCCATCTGAGGGAGGCAGAGGTTAGGGACCACATGGGATTGTCTGTGTGTCTGTCTCTGCTCCAACAGGATGGAGACTGGCTCTGATGTCTAGGGAGCAGCACAGGGTCTGGTCCTCCTCTTCATCTTCTTCATCATTATCACCATCATCATCATCACCATCATTATCATCTTCAGCAGCAGCAGCAGCAGCACCATCACTATTTTCATCATCTTAAACACCATTAACATCATCACTCACCTCCATCATGGCCACTGTGGTACACCAACATCACCAATACCATCCAAACCATCATCACCGTCAATATCTTCATCACCAAAATCATTGTAACTACCATCATCTCCATCATTATCATCCTGATCATCACCACCATAAATATGATCTTCATCATCACCATTACCACCATCAGCATCATCACCATCATTATCACCACCATCACCTTCACTAGCATGTCCATATCACCATTATCACCACTATCATCACCGCCATCACCACTGTCACCACTACCACCAATATCTTCTACATCATCTTCATCACCAAAATCATCACCAACACCGTCATAACCATAACTGTCATCATCATCAATGTAACTCACCGAGCACCTACAATGTGACAGGCACTGGCCTCACTAACATTCATTAACTCAATGGATCCTTCCCACAAGCCAGTGATCGAGGTGCTATTATCATTCCTGTCTCATGAATGAGAAAACTACGGCACAGAGGATATGTTCCCCAAGGTCAGACATAATTTATCCTAGGTTAACAGTGTGCTGAATGAATGGCTGAATGGAAGGATGAATAAATGGTCACACTCCCAGACCACACAGCTAGTAAGAGGTTGGGATTCAAACCAACATCTCACTGACCCCAACCCCAAAACTTGAATCTGCCCCTTAACTTTACTACTCAACTTGGCCAGCCCCACTCTCAGAGAGTACTAGACTCAGCTGGACTGTGATCTTTGTAGCCATTCCAGACCAAACCCCTAGCCCAATGCAAGTGCCTGACTTTTCATCTCAGAGAGTCACAGACTTCAATTCTCCATGGTCCTGTTCAGACCCCTCTGCCTCTGCCCCTCTTCCTGCCATACCTGGTTAACCACATAGATGGCATAGTGCAGTTGCTGGCGCTGCAGGAAAGGGTGCAAGTGGAAGAGCAGGTGCTGCAGGTGCTGGGCTTGCCCATAGTAGGGCACCACTATCGCTGTGTGGTGCCGTGTCCAGCAGTCAGGTGGCCAGTATTGGCCTCCCAGTTTCACCAGTGGGTTCTTCTTTTCCACCGTCTCCATTGTCAGGTTCTGTGGCATCATCACCTTCAAGGGGCCATCTGAGAGAGGGAGAGGCCAGGGATGGTCAGGGGCCTACCCTGGCAACCTCACAATCTGGTTTTACTGGGTTGAATAGTGCCCTCCCCCCAAAAAATTTTGTGTCTAGCCAAAACCTCAAAATGTAATCTTATTTGGAAATTGTGTCTTTTCAGGTGCAATTAGTCAAGATGAGATCATACTGTATTAGGATACAATGACTGGTATCCTTATTAGAAGGCCATGTGTAGATGGAGGCAGAGATTGGCCTGATGGGTCTACAAGCCATGAAATGCCAAGGATTGATGGCAATCACTAGAAGTAGGGAGAGATGCAAGGGATAGTTTATTCCTTAGAACCTCCAGAAGAAACCAACCCTACTGATGGCTTGATTTTGGACTTCTGGCCTCCTGTTTGTGGCCTCATTATGGGAGCCCTAAGAAATGAATACACCAGTAAGGAGGGCTCGTGTTGACTTTGAAGTATGCCCTTCCCTCCTAGCTTTCCCTCCACCTCCTAGTAACTCCTCTGGCTCATACCCCATCTTCCCCCTGATTATAAAGGATCCCTGGGGCCTGGCCCCCATGTTTCTTACTCTTCTCTCCTTCAATAAGCTCATAAGCTCTCATTGCTTTTCTTTTCATGGACCCCGATGGTCTCAGATCTGCCTCCTAACCTCCAGCCATGTGCTCCCAAATGTCTCCCTAACTGGATGGTCCTCAGGCCTCCCACTCTCACTCCATCTCAGACCATCTTTCTCCTTGGTTCCCCATTCATTGAGGGTGCCACCATCCACTCACTCTCTTCCTGCCCTGCCTCTTCCATTTCTGTAGCAAATAGTAATTTTTCCAAAGATGGCCACAAGAGTATCTCTTATCCAAGATGCTCTTCTTACAATATGATTTTGACACTCCCATTGAAAGGTGGACTTATGTTCCCACTCCTTAAAACTGGGTGGGCTTTTGTGACTGTCTCAATGAGTACGGCAGAAGTGACACTGCATGGGCTTTTGAGGATAGATCATAAAAGGCCATATAGCCTCCGCCTTGCTTATTTAACACCTGCTCATGAAGCCTTCAGCTGACGTGTAAGCCATCTAATTGCTCTGAGGCCACTGCGCTGTGAGGAAGCCCAAACTAGCCCATATGGAGACACTACATGGAGAGGCTATGAGATTACATGGGGAGAGGGGTGCTCTGCCAGTTCCCAGTTGCTTCAGCCTCCTGCTGTTTGAGCTCCAGCCATATCTCCCTGCGGCTGTATGAAAACCCTGAACTACAGCCACCCAGCCACACCCTTCCCAAAATTTGTGGCACACAGAAATGGTGAGTTAATGATTGTTTTCAGCCACTAGATGTTGGGGAGATTTGTTACGAAGCAGCGAAGGGTAACCAGAACACTCCCCTTCACCCTCGGTCACCAGGTCCCCATCCTTGTGCCTCCAGATTCCTCCCTGCTCAGGAAGCCTTGACAGCTCCCCAGAGCCTGAGGTGGGGGGAGCCTGTCCCCAGGCTTACTAATGTAGGGCGAGATGATGGGGCAGTTGGGCAGATCCTCCTCACTGATGTTCACAGGGTGGATCTGGCCGAGGTTGGTGTAGACATCCTGGTAGAGGGTTCCTGGAGAGGAGAACTGGACCAAAAAGGGCAGCTCTTCTCCCACCTCTGGCCTGTCTTGTATTAGGAAGCGCAAGGAGGTGAAGCCACGGTGGTGGTGGTTTTGGTAGAGGAACGCCCCCAGGAGCAGCAGCTGTACCCCCAGAAACAATAGCAGGATCCCCCTCTGCTGTACCATTCTGGGAAAGGAAACAGAGGTTCATTCCTTCCCTTCTGCAAAACCCTCACTTTTGCCCACAGCCCCGTGTGGCTCAGCTCCCGTCTTCTGCATCCTTCCTTCCAACTGGCTTTGCAGACTCCACAGGATGGAGCCCAAGAGGAGAGACTGGCCCGAGGCCACACCACTTGTGTGAAGAAGTTGCCTTGTGCATGCCTCCAGCCTCATCTCTTCCAGCCTGGCCCCCTCAAAAACCCTGCTCACTCCAAGCACTAGCTGGGCTGAGCCCCTGTGAGAGTGGCTCCATCTCTCTAAGCCTCGATATCCTTGTCTGTAAAATGGGGCTGAAGGCCCGATCAGTCTCATGGGATTATTGTGCTGACACGCGATGTGCACAGCTCAGCGTCTGAAGCCATCTCAGCACCAGTCCAGGACTGGGCTAGGTTCTCCCCATCTGGCAGGGACCTCCCCCAAACTCCACACACCAAGTAGCCCCTGGAGGCTTCCACAGCCCCTGTATCTCCCTCTGCCACAGTCTGATCAGCCTGGGTTATAACTATCTGTGTTAACCTCCCCCATGAGGCTAGGAGCTGGCTGCAGGCAGGGCCCAAGGTGGACTTATCCAGCATTTGCCAGCAGAGTCTGGTACACAGGAAGCCCCGGGGAATGGATGATGAATAAGTGAACTAGTAACTGAACGGATGAGGAGGTCACAGACAGACCCCCTTCTCGACCTGGTAAACCCCGACTCATCCTTTGAGGCCACTGCAGGTGCTCCTCATCCAGAGAGTTTTCCAAGTCCTTAAGTCTCTGCCAGCGCTGTGTCGGGGCTCTGCTGGCCCCTGGTGGCTCTGCTGTCACATCTCTGGTCACCAGCGCTGGAATGACCTGTGTCCAGGGCTCTCTTCCCCACCAGCCTGAGAGCCCCTTGAGGGCAGGGCCTGGGTCTCACTCATCACCAGGTGACGCCCGTGCCACCCAGCACAAGGGCTGAGCGTTCGCTTATTTATTCATCTATACTTAGGAATCAAGGCATGCAGGAATCACGGACAGTCACAAACAAAATCAACAAGAATCCCTGCCCTCACGACACCTATATTCTGGTGGGGAAGACAAACAAGAAAACAGAGAATTTCAGAAAGCAATTAAAGTCTAAACATGAGATGGGCAGTGGAGTAAAGGTGGGAGGCTGTCTCTGCCAGGTGGATGGGGAAGTGACCTTTACCCTGAGACCTGGAGGACTAGAAGGAGCCAGCGATGGAGAGTGGAGTGGGGAAGCACTTCCAGCAGCGGGACCAGCAGGTGGAAAGGCCCCGAGGTGGGACTGGGGCAAACGGTGCAAAGCGAGGCAGGGCTGAGGGCAGAGTGGCGACCAGGGCCAGGTCATGAGGGGCCTTCTGGGTTACGGAGAGGGAAGGAGGGAGTGATGTGATCCGAGTTACACCTTGAAAAGGCGGTTCAGGTGCAGTGGTCTCAACCGCAGAGCAAGGTGCCCTTGGGGGACATTGGCAAACATCTGGAGACATTTTTGGTTGTCATGACTGGGACTGCGGTGGAGGAGGGGAAGCTACTGTCACCTCGTGGGTAGAATCCAGGCACGCTGCCAAACACCCTACCAGGCACAGCGCGGCTCTCACAATGACCTGGCCCCAAATGCCAACAGCGCAGAGAAAGAGAAACCCTGCTCTGGAGGCAAAGAGATGTTTCTCACCAATGGAGGGTTCCCTGGAGGGAGGGATGCCCTCCCTCCCCCCACCAAAGAAACTTCTAAGGCTGGAGGCTTGGAGCAGAGTCAACATTGCTGAGCTGGACTAAGAGGACAAGGAAAGAGTTCTGTATGCCTGCTCCTCCAAAGACTCATGGAAGGCAAGGACCAATTCCTGGACCTTGAAGGTGTGATTCCCTGCCCCCAGGCCAGCTGCAGGTGAAGAAGGTATCCTGGGATATTCCCTGTGCCTCGAGGGCTCCTAGCTCATGTGTGATGATTCCTGTTTTGAATTCACACCTGGAGGAAACGGTGCTTTATTTACAATAGAAAATGGGAAACCTGCAGAAAGATGGCAGAGAGCGGAGCGGGCTGAGAAGTTCTTCTCCCTCAAGGGAGGGAAGCCTTTGAGCTGGAAGTAAACGGACCCCAGTAACACAGCTTAGGAGGATCTGTGCTGGTCCCCGCCGACCCCAAATAACATTTTGGAGCCAAGGCTGCAGAGCACCAATAGACACGTAACTAAGCTTGTCAAAGGGCAACCCAAAAGTTGCAGGCTGGTGTCCTTGTAACTGAAGAAGTGACTATATTTTTAGATGAACGAGAAAACTCTCTCATCACAGATGCACAGCTGGAATTGGGTCTCAAATGCGGAGCAAGACAGAGTGTAATCAAGGATAGAAAATACTTCAACTTAAAACTCGCTGTTGCACGATGGCGGTGAGGCGCGCTCCCTGCTGGTGGAATCCCTCCCGGCTTTTCAGCTGGAGAGAGCAGCTTCGAAGGAGCAGGTTCACAGGACAGCATCGAGGCTTTCAGGCGGCATTCTTAGATTCAGACACCCTCCTTCTCCCTTTTAAATGAAACAAGAAGAATTTAGACACCAGACAAGCTTTGGTGCGGTCCTTGGAACCTCCTGGTGGGCTTAGTTGGCTCAGCAGCACTTACGGATGCGGACGCTGAGCTGAGAAGTGAGGCTCGTGAGGGTCCCGAGCCCCAGCTGTGAAGGCTGCAGGTGTGGCCCACACCTGGCTCTAGAAGCGGGAGGTGCCCACACAGCCCTGAGGGTGACTCTGTCCCCCTTTCCCAGGCAGGGAGATGGTGAGGTTGCAGCAATGGTGATTCGCACTCTGGAGCGTGACTCTTCACGCAGGAGGCAGATGCTTCTGGTAGTTTCCGCCGAGCCACCAGCTGAGAGCCAGTGTGTTGGTTAGTCGTCACCCAGCATGGGGACGCCTGGCACCGGGCCAGGGAAGGCTCTGGCTATCAAGTGTGGCTTAGTTCTAGTGGGCTGAGGTAGCGGGAGCAGGTGGGTGGTGGCAGCAGCCGTTACGGGAGCCGGAGCTGCCGATTAAGCCTGAGCAACATGACAACCTCCCAAAAAGCACCAGCTTCATGGCAGAGCCCGTGGGGGAAAAGCCAGTGGGGAGCCTGGCCGGGACTGTTGAAGTCCTGGGCAAGAAGTTGGAAGAGAGGCGCTTTGACAAGGCCTCTGTGGTCCTTGGCCAGTCTCTGGTGCTGAAGAAAGATGAAGACCTCTCCCAGGAGTGGCTCAAGGACATGTGCGGCGCCGACGCCAAGCAGGCCCGGGGCTGCTTTGGGTCCTTCCCAGAGTGCTGTGATGCCTTCCTGTGATGTCCTCCAGGGAGCCCCAGTCCCAGCCTTGAGTCTCAGAGTTTGCAGCCGAGTGGGGCCTCCTCTCCCATCCTCCAGAAAGGAAAAGATCGCTGTTGTCAGGACTCACCTGAGACGTACTCCAGGGTCTTTGGGGAGTTCTCTCCCCTCACTATTTCAACTCTTTGGAAGTTCTCACTCTCGCATGTGTTCCCCTTCCTTCTCCTTCCTCTGCCTGGTCCATGAGGACAGTTACCAGCTTTCTGGAGTGGGTTACCGGCCCCTTGCTGGCCTGATTTATGCCATTTGGCTCTGTCAGAACAGTCACTGTCCTGGTAATGTTTTTTTTTTTTAAGATTTTATTTATTTATTCATTTATCCCCCCCTTGCTGCTTGTGCTCGCTGGGTCAGCTAACCACGCCATGCGGGCGGGCTTGCCTTCACCAGGAGGCCCCAGGAACCGAACCCGGGGTCTCCCATATGGGAAACGGGAGCCCTACTGATTGAGCCACAGCCGCTTCCCTTGGTAATGTTTTTTAAGGCAATAAAGTTAGTGGCCCTCAAAAAAAAAAAAAAAAAAAAAAGTGCGGCTTGTCTCCCGGAGGGCCTGGGGAAGCAGACACGCAACAGGTGGGAGGCACTTCACAGCCCAGGGTTTTGTAGTCTTTATCAGATGGTGGTTTTCTTATCCCTCATTCTGCACACCCTGTTGCAGTCACAGGCATGGTGACTAAGACGCAGTGCTGCTGTGCATGGGGCTCCTGGTGGTGAAAGGTAAGTAGGAACGGTGGAAAGGTGACTGCAGGAATGGAGCACACAGGTGTGTGCTTGTTACTTCCTCAAAAAAGAAAAAACAAAACAAAACAAAAAAACGGTTTTGCTCATGTGGAAAAGTGAATGAAGTATGAAAAACACCACCTGCATCTTTTGGTTGTTTCCCCAGTTACTTAAAATTTCAAAATATTTGACATCTTAAAGCAGCAGCAACTCTCCCACACCACACGATTCAGATTAGTAGAAGGCACGACCACTTTTTCTAGACACTGGTGCTGTCTGGCTTGGTATTTTTAATAATGAATTATAGTTTCGTTGGTGGGGTGAAAGGTCTCTTGGCTGCTGTGATGTGCTCCTACACCCCTTAGATCCAGGACAGTTTCCCCAAGGGGCCCACATGTTGGGACCCCCCAGCTCCCCTTCAGAACAGTGGCCCCGTCCTCCTCAGCAGGGTACCAATGTGCCTGCACCCCCACCCGGCTCTGCCGGCTGAGGGAAGCAGGGCTCTCTGCCCCAACCCAGGCTCACCCGGATCCTTTTCCTTCTCCTCCCCTGGCTGGACGTGGCTGTAATGAAAAGGGGGAGGCTGAGGCACAGGGGGCCTTGGCCGAATGCAGTCACATCACATACCTTCAGAGGCCTACACTGGCCAGAAAACATAGAGCAGACAACAGGAAAGGTGTGGGATCCAAGCCATCCAGAAGCGCCTCTTTCCAAAGACAATAGAATGTTAGAAATGTACGTTTCTCCCCTAGGAATGGCATCTGTCTCCCCTCCAGGAAAATATGTCTTGCTGGTTAGGCTCAGAAACGCATGTTCCAAAGCAGAATGTGGTTTTGCGCTATGGCAGCTGACCTCTCTCACTCTGCAGATGTCACGACATCCGCGAAGTTAAGTCTTCTGGTACACAGGACCCGTGTCATCCAAGGCAGAGGTCTTCAGAGAGGGCAATGTATACAAGCATCTCAAGACTCCCAGTGTGGATTCCAGTAGTTCTATTTATACGTTTCAGCTGAGGGTGAACCTGTATTCAGAACAGCCCAAGGAATGTGGGTTGGTGGAGCTAACTTTTAAAACTAAACGGTTTTGAGACAGATTTTTCAAGTTACACTGGATAAAATACCCAGGTAAAGATTTAAATGATTTGTTGGACTTGGTGTAGGTAATTCAAGCTGATTTAATCAAGTTGTCATGAAATATTTATTCCATTTACAATGAATCCTCACCTCGTGTTACCTTAAAAAATACATGTTTTCTATTTCCTAGTAACGACAACCAAACTTTATGGTGAAGTTTCAGATTTCAACTTGAAATGAGTGAGGCTGTAAAAGTTTTTCAAAAATTTTCTGGGGTTTCACAAGCAAAAACATTTTAAGGTGACTGTAATATATGCGAACACTCCCCTCCCAACAGCCAAAGGATTTATGTCTTAGCTACTGTCATGATTTGTGACACGCTATTTTATATAGTTTCCTAAATCACAAAACAGAGGCCAGTGGGAAAATTCATAGATTGGATTAGAAGTAAACTTATTAAGCTTCTTTTTAAGGTCTTGTCCTGGGGGGACAGGGCAATTTTGCTATTTGCTGAGACTTATTTATGGACAGGACTGCAGTCCAATAGAAATATGATGCATACCATAAATGTAATTTTAACTTCTCTAGTAGCCATGTTAAAAAGGTAAAATTAAACAGGTGCAGTTAATGTTTTTAAATTGTGGTAACATAGATATAAGTAGAATTTGCCATTTTAACCATATTTACATGTACAATTCACTGACATTACACTCACAATGTCTACCATCAGCAAGGTGCAATTATTTTAGTATTTCATGTAACCCAAATATCAAAACTATTACAATTTCAACACATTTTTGATGTAACATTTATGTAATCTAAAGCTTGTTTAAAAAAATCCCAACACGAAAAATTTTAGTGAGATATTTCTTATATATATATATATATACACACATATTTAATCTTAATTCTTTGAATCTGATATATATTTTACACTTGAAGCATATCTCAACTCATACAAACTACAATTCAAGTGCTCAATAGCCACATGTGGCCAGTGGCTACCATAATAAACAGCCACATGTAGAACATCTATAAATATTCCATGTGTGCATGGAAAAAAATGTGTATTCTCTAATCAGTGGGTGCGGGTTTCCATTTATGTCCATTAGTTCAAGCTTGTTAGTAGTATTAAAATTTTCCAGTGTTACAATGTTTAGTCTGCTTGAGATATGTTAAAATGCCACACACTGCTTGTGACTGTGTCAATTTCTTGTCATCCTGTTAATTTTGGCTTTATTTATTTTGAGGCTATGTTGTTAGGCGCATCCAAGTTTAGAACTGCTTTATCATCCTAGTTACTTCTTTTTCATTTGTGATAACACTATTACTGATAGTGCTTTCTGACTCAAAATCTGTTTTGTCTGGTGGTTAATGTATCTACACTTAAGACTTCTTTGGATTATTTTCCTTTTACTTTCAAATTTTCTGTGTCCTTATGCATTAGATGTAGGTCTCTTGTAAACAGCACATTAACACTTTTTTTTCTTTTTCGCTCTCCTTGTGATAGACAATTTTGCTATGTCCTATTCTTTCCACAGCAGATCTTATTAATAAGCTGATTTTTAACAATTCCAATCTAAACAAGCTAAACTGTTAGGTTTTATTGACTAATTTATTCCCCCAAAGGGAGTCCTGACATCAAGCCAAAACCTACCCAGTGCTGGCCCATTTCATCCTCAAAGCCACCCTTTGAGTTCATAAATAAGGACATCAAGACAGAGAGAAACCATTTACCTAAAGACACTCAGTTCTCAGACAAGACCCTGAATTTCAGTCCAGCCCTGTGGGTCTGACAACAAAGTTCTTTCCACCGCCTGGGTAAGTGTGTGTCCGGGGATGAGAAGAGTAGTGGTCAGGGAAGGCTTCCCCACATTGGAGCCTCCTCAGGGGTCCTTAAGGATAGAGGGGTACAGCTCATGCCCAAAGGGGGGAGGGCATTCTGGGCAGAGATAAGCACTCAACAAGTCTCATCTTTTCTCATTCTCTAACCCAGGGATTTTCAACCTCAGCACTCCTGACATTTTGGGCCAAGTAATTCTTTGCTGCTGGGACTGGCCTTTGTATTGTAGATTTGGAAACATTTCTGGCCTCTATCCATTGGATGCCAGTACTGGCACAATCCCCCAAAGCTGACAACCAAAAATGTCTTCAGACATTGCCAAATGTCTCCAGGGATGGGGCAACACCACCCTGAGTTGAGAACCACTGCTCTGACCTTGAGGACTATACCATTACCTCTACCTACAGCTGAGGAAATGAGGTCTAGGTTTGAGATCTAGATGACCATTTTACAGTTACACAATGAGGAGAAGGGAGCCCCAGAGTCTGAACCAGGCAGTGCGGCTCCAGAGCCTCTGTTACCACCATACCACCATAACACCATACCGGGGATGCAAATTAGAATCCAACTCAATCCCTCTCTCAAGGAACTCAAAACCTCAAGGGAAGGGGGAAAAAAGGGGAGTGGGTGTAGCTCGGTGGTTGAGTGCTGGCTTCCCATGTACGAGAACCTGGGTTCAATCCCTGGTATCTCCTAATAATAATAATAAAATAAAAAGAAAAGAAGACAAAAATATAGGTGGGTGTGAGGGATCTTCCAGGAAAAGGGGACAGAATCTGCAAATACTTGGCAGAAAAAGTTATTTTGCTGGCAAATTTGGGCACATGCCAGTGGTTCAGTGGTGGGAGATGAGGCCGAAAAGTCGGCAGGGCTCAGATCACAAATGCCAGGCTGAGGGACTCGACCATTCCCCTGTGAGTGATGAGAAGCTAGATTATCATATGCCCTCTCCTGAGGGCCCCTAACACCAAGCTGGTCATTTCCCTCCAGAATGTTAACATGTTGCAACAAATGAAACAAAGTATTTGCAAAGTACCCATGAGAAAGCTCTGTCCAAACAGTGCCTGCTCACTGTTGAATATGGTGCCTAAAGACTAGAAGGACCTGCCCAAGGTACTTGCCTCAGGCCATGACTGGATCTCTATATTGGAATCATTGTTGCCCCAAGGGAGGTGACAAAAGGAGCCAGAACACATCTTTTTTAGAGCACTTTCTAGATGCCAAGCACAATCTTCCTACTTTACATATATTAACTCAATTAGTACTCTCAGCAACTATCTTTTTTTTTCTTTTAGTTTTTGTTTTTAGCAACTGCTATTATCATTCCCACTTAATAGAAAAGGACACTGAGGCACAAAAAGGTTAAGCCACTTCTGCAAGGTCATACAACTAAGCAAGGGGAGCAGGGATTAGCCCAGACAGGCTGGCTTTAGCGTATTCTTCACTGATGCCCGGTTTGGGGTAAACCTTCTTTTTACTAATTTTCCACCAAAAAAAATATGCAAGTGGTATTCAGATCTGCTGACATTATTTAAATAAAGAAATTTCCAAAGTAGAGGACTAAAACCAACATAAACTGAACGTTGTTACTACAGTTTTGGGGTGGAAAACCAAAAGACAACAGATTATCTCTTAGGCCAGGGGTTTTCAACTGCAGCACTGTTGCCATTTTGGGCCAGATATAATTCTGTTGTAGGGGTGGGGGCATCCAGTGCATTGTATGTTTAGTGGTATCCCTGGCCTCTTACCAACTAGATGCCAGTACTGCCTCCTCCCTCCTCTCTCCTCCTCCAGCAGTGTGGTGGCAGCCAAAAAGATTTGTAGACATTATCAAATGTTCCCCGGGGGGTGAAATCCCACCCCACCTCCGCCTTGGAAACCACTGACTGAGACTCTCTGTAGGTTGCCTGAGCTCCTGAAACTCCCAACTAACTGCTTGCTTTAAAAGAACTAAAAACATAGGCCAGTCCCAGAGAAGGAAGCCCCTCCTAATTAAGAGGATTAAATGAAATGAAAACACTAAACATTAACACTTTCCATGTAATAGAGGCAGATACTATTATCATCCCCTATTTATAGATGATGGTGAACGGAGATTTACAGATGGCACAAGTTCACTGCTCAAGAAGTGCTGCTGTCCCCACCCCTGTCCCCATCCCCACCTCCGCGAGGAGCAGCTGGTTATCATCTAGGCTCTGCTGACCCTGACCGCTCCACGTTAAGCTTTATCATCCCCATCTCCCCATCCAAGCTCGACACACCCGGGTCTCAGAGGTCAGGGTCTGGCACACAAGCAGCCCGACAGAGTCACACACCCAAGGTGTGTCCTCTTTCACTCTCAACCCTCCCCTATCAAGGACCTCACAACAGTAGAGGGAGCAGGGAGGCCGGGAGGAGGGGAGGAGGTTGAGGGTTGGGATGTCGCCGAGCCGGGCTCCGGGTGACTCTTGGGGGAGTGCCCCGTCCCTTGGTTTTGAAGCCTATGCCCTGCTTGGGGAACCCTGCGTCTCACCTGCGCTCGGTCTTCGCCTGCATGTGGCAGGGGACATACACCTGGACACTAACTGCCCACCGCGGACCAGAGCCCGGCAGCGACACTAGCTCCGCGCCTGCGCAGACCCCAGCCCGCAAGGCCCCTCGGGACGGGCACGCACAGAGCTCCCATTGCTCGCAGGGGGGCGCGAGCACCCCACCCCGCACCCCCCTCCTTGGCTCCGGCCAACGCCCGCCCCGTCTCTCCCTCCCACAACACGACCCTACCCCCACCTTCCGCAGTCTTCCCACCCGCACCACAACAGAAGAGAGGGCCCTAACCATTTCCTCCGGAACAGATCGCAGGAGCTGCACGTGCCCGCGCGCAGGGGGCGGCCCGCGCCGGCCGAGAGCACTCTGGGAGCTACGGGTGGGGCGCGGGGCGCGGCCGCGGCTCCCACAGCAGCGGGCGCCCGGGCCGAGCCGCCGCGCAGGCGCCTGGGAGTTGAAGGCGGGCGGCCCCAAGGCCTCCTGGGAGCCGTAGTCCTCCCACTGCCTCCGCGCTTCCCGGCCGCCCGGACCTGCGGGCATCGCATTCTGCCCAGGTGAGCGTCCCCTCCCGCGGCGGCCGGCCCCGGGCCTCGGTCGCGGAGCCGCGTCGGGGCTGCGGGTCTCCGGATTGCTCTCCCACGCCGCCCGGCAGGCGTCCCTGGAGCGATGGCACCCCTCCGTGGCCCCCCAACGCCCAGCTCCCGGCGGCCTTCCGGGCACGCTTTGGAGACGGCGGTCTCGCCCGACGCCTCCTTGCTCCCGCTTCCCAATCTGGGTGCGGCCCGAACGCCCCTTCCTCTGTCCTGGGCTGAGGGGCGCTCAGGCGGCTGTGGGAGCTCAGAGGCGGCGCCAGACCCAGTCCAGGACTAAGAAAAGGCTTTCCAGAGCACAGGACCTCAAATCACACACGTCTCTGCTCTCCACCGACCCCTCTTCCAGCCTTTCCCCTTCTGCCCCGTCCTCATCTCCCTCCCTCCTTCCCCCAGTGGCCCCACTGTCTTTCCAGGTGCTCAGGACACAATCTTGAAGTTATCCGAGTCCCTGCTTCTCTCATCCACACCCCTTCCTCAGCCAAGCTTGTGTGAGCTCCATGGCGCACAGAGTAGATTCTGAAATGTGAGCACTTCTCTCCATCTCCACTGCTTTCAGTTTGGTCTGAGCCACTATGTGGATTATTGCAGAAGTTTCCTGTTTCTGCCCTTGCTACTTCCGCCCCCTGCAGTCTAGTCACACACACAGCCTATAAGGATTCTGTTCAAATATGTATCAGATCCTATCATTTCATAGCTTTCAACTTTCTAATGGTTCCCATCACATTCAGAATGAAATCCAAGCTCCTCACCCTGCCACCCAAGCAGCCTCCGTCCCTCTATGGTCTCTGGCCACAATGCACTTCCCAAGTGAATACAGCCAGGCCTTGCTCTTCAAGTCTTTTGTGTTTGTTATGAACTCGATCTGGAACATACATAACCCAGTCCCTGTTCCCTCACAGTCATATGCTGAGGATGTCCCCTTCATATCACTTCTCATATTTGGGAGGCATTGTGGTTATTTACTTGCTTATCCAGGGTTTGGCTCCACTAGAATGCTGGTGCCCTGCTGTCTTGTTCACTGCTGTCCTCAGTTCCTGGAGCATGCTGGGCCCAAAGGAGGCACTCTGGCTATTTGCTGAATGAATGAATGAATGAATGAATGAATGGAACTTTAAGCTGAGACCTGAAGGTAAGAGTTAGGCCTGCACAGTGTTGGGGGAAGAGTGTTCCAGACAATGGAAACTGCCCCACCGCAACCCCAGGGTGGGGTGGGGTGTGCAGAATGGAGGGCCTCAAACGCCCAAAAACTCAGGATGGGGAACAAAGGCCGTTTTCAGCAGGACCTCAGGAAGATCCCAGGACTAGGTGACTATAGACTTAGGGGGTGAGGGGAGGTGAGTCCAGGGTGACTTTACGTCCTGTCCTGCAGAGGAGCTGGGTGGTTGGTGGTGGTTCTCTCAGGACAGGGAACAGCTTAGCAAGAATAGTTTTCTGCCTGGAAGGAGGGGGAACAGGTTCAATCTGAGCACTCAAGGTCTGAGAAGCGCCCCAGCAGGGACCCACAGTGGGGCATTTGTAGGACCAGTCTGGGTAGATGTCATGCTTCAGAGTTACCCAAAAGGAGAATGAGAAGAGGGGGTGCTGACCATGTGGAGGTAGGCAGAGGAAGAGGCTCCCCAGAAGAGACTGAATGGGAGAGAAAAACCAGGAGAGCAGAGAAGATAGTGTTAAAAGCCTTGGCCACTTCTTCACAGCTGAGCAGAGCCCCTGTGAAAAGGGGAGAAAAGGTTTCACAGGGGCTCTGCTCAGCTGTGAAGAAGTGGCCAAGGGTCATTGCAACCCGAGGGCTGCTTGCTGGGCAAAGGGAAGAGCCAATGCAGAGCTCTCGAGGCAGGCGTGCTCCTGGGGTGTTTGAGAGTAGAGGTTTGGGTGGGTGAAGGACAGTGGCGTGGAGATGAGGTCATAAGAAGAGCCAGAGCATGTCTGGGCCTTATAGGTCATTTATTATAGCAAGATAAGATCCATTATAAGGAGATGAGATGCATGGGAAGATTGGCAGGATCCTGCTGGCTATGTGGAGAATAGTGTGTGTCTAGGGGGTGGAACCAGGGAAAGGAGGGAGACCACCGAGGAGCCTGCTGCACTAGCCCAGGAGGCAGATGGTGCTCAGACCAGGGTGGCAGCCATGGATTCTGAACCTCTTGAAGCTCAAGTCAAAGGGATGTGCTACCTTCTTCTTGGGCATTTGGGGGTAAGGTCGGGCTGGACATGGCTATTTAGTCACCCACAGGGAGAGTGAGAAGGGTGGTGAGAAGGAGCAGTCCAGGATCCTGAGTCCAGGGCTTCTGGCCTGAGCAGCTGGAAGGATGGAGATGCCTTCTACTGCAGAAGCGCTTTAGGGGAAGAAACCAGGAATTCAGGTTTTAAAGTGCCTGTTTGACATCCGAGTGACACTGGTCCCTGCCCTCATAGAGTCACTTACAGCCATATAAAATAATTCCACACATTGTGGTAAATTCTAGAAGCAGTGTGACCTGCTCTGCCTGGTGTGGAGACTAGCAGAGCAGTCCCTGCTGGTGACCGTGGTGGCTTGGCCTGGGAGGGGCGGGGAAGAGCTGAGTCTGGGGGAGCTTTATGAGTTGGCTTGGCAGGCAGGACTGAGGAGGGAGGGGCTGGGGGGAAGGGGTGAGCAGATCTGAAGGAGGATCGATTCAGCTCATGAGGCCACAGACCCAGGGTGGGAGATTCTGACACCAGAGCAGGGTTGAGTTCAATCCTGGAGGTCCAGCCACCCCCACCCCAAAAGAGGGGCAATCCCTGCCAGCCGCCTTGCAGGTGTGACCCAGGCTGCCTCTGAGTCTCACATGAAGAGGCATCACCCTGCCTTTCGGAGGATGCATTTCTCACCCATTCCTGGAGACAGTGCCTCACCCCCACCCCAAAGTACAATCCTAAGCGGCCTCCCTCTGTCCTTCAGAGCCGCAGGGCCATCCAAAGCTCTCTGAACAGCCCTGGGGGCCTCCCTCTGTCCAAGGTCCTCTTTCCCTAGGGATCCAGCCAGCCTCCCACGAGAAGGCAGCACGCACCCCGGTCCTTCTGTTAATAGGGCGACCTCGACGGGAGCGGCGAGACTGGCCCCTAGGAGGCATCCCCATGCCCGAGGATGGGTGAAATCGGAGCGGGCCCCCGGGAGGTGGCGGCCCCCGGCCTCGTCCCGGGTGTAACCCGCTGTGTCTCTCTCTCACCCGCCAGAAGCCGCCGGCGCCCGCCCGCGACGCCGCGATGCCGGCCCCGCCCTGCGCCTCCTGCCACGCGGCCCGCGCCGCCCTCCGCCGGCCCCGCTCCGGCCGCGCGCTGTGCGGCGCCTGCTTCTGCGCCGCCTTCGAGGCCGAGGTGCTGCACACGGTGCTCGCGGGCCGCCTGCTGCCGCCGGGGGCTGTGGTGGCCGTGGGCGCCTCGGGCGGCAAGGACTCCACGGTGCTCGCGCACGTGCTCCGCGAGCTCGCCCCGCGCCTGCGCATCTCGCTGCGCCTCGTGGCGGTCGACGAGGGCATCGGCGGCTACCGGGACGTGGCGCTGGCGGCCGTGCGGCGCCAGGCGGCGCGCTGGGGCCTCCCGCTCACCGTCGTGGCCCACGCGGACCTCTTCGGCGGCTGGACGATGGACGCCGTGGCCCGCAGCACGGCCGGCTCCGGCCGCAGCCGCAACTGCTGCACCTTCTGCGGGGTGCTGCGGCGTCGCGCGCTGGAGGAAGGGGCGCGCCTCGTGGGCGCCACGCACATCGTGACGGGTGAGCGCATGCGCGCGGCTGGGCGGGTCGGAGGGAAGGCGGGGCAGAAAGAAGCTGCTTGGAGGGAGTTGAGCGCATGCCCAAAAGGTGGAGCCCCTGGGTGTGTCCCCCTTAGGGAGGAGCCTGATACGGAGACGGGGATATGCGCATGCTCCAGTTTGAGGCTGACCCCATTCATGGTTGAGCCTCGGACAGGATGTGCGCATGCCCAGGAGGGGCCAGGCCGGGCATCACCGAGGCTCTTGGTCTTGGCCACCATCTTGGTCTACAAAGATTGCCAGGTAGAGGGGGTAGGTGGGGTGGGTCTCTTAGTTCATTACTTTTTAAAAATTGTCGCCAATATTCTTGGTCTCAGGATCCCCAGTCGTCTCTCTTCAGAATCCATCTCTATCTCTGAAGAGCAACTCTTGCCTTTTAACCTGTGTTCTCTGTTGGCTTCTAGGCTCTAACATAACTCTTTCATCCATTACTGAGCGTCCGCTGTGTGCCAGACCCAAGCTGTGTGGCCACAGTAGATTGCTTAACCTCTCTGTAGCTCTGCTTGCTCTTTATTATGGGATATTAATGGGCCTAACTCATGGACTTATAACAATTAGATGAGTTAGGAGTAAACGATAGAATATACACATATGCTATTGCCATCCTCACAGACCTGGGCCTGAGAATACAGCTATGCTCAAGTGCAGCCTAGTCCCTGCCACTGCACAGTTCTCAAATATAAAATTACAAACCACTGCAAGTGTTACTGAAGACAAGTACACGGACTATGTGTGTGTAAAAAAGGACCTTATGATGTGAGTGGAGGAGTGGTTAAGGAAGTGATGTGAGATCCAAAGGCCCAAGGTGAAGAGTGAAGGGCTAAGGGCTGGGGACAGAGGAAACAGCGTGTGCAAGGGTAACATGAAGACAGTTTTGCTTTGAAAAGATCACCCTGGCTGTGGTGAGAATGGATTGGAGGGGGCACGGGCAGAGCCAAGGAGACCAGTTAGGAGGGAGGCTGCTGCTGCTGTCCAGGTGACATGATGGTGGAGGAAGGAGAGAATCAACACATTTGAAGGGCACTAAGGCAAAGCACCTCTGGGTCACTCTCTTTTCCCACCACAACCCCCTAGCTAGGACTTGAACTCTGGGGGAGGGCAGGCTGAGGTTCATACACGGGTGTGGCCACTCACTGCATAACCTTGGAACTTGCAGCAAATTCCTCAGTGTCTCTGAGCCTTAGCTTTCCTGGGTGAAAATGGGAGGAATAATCCTTTCCTCACAGGACCATTCACCAAGATAAGTCTGTACGGAAGGGGATGTTGCCTTGGGTTTCAAAATTAATTTGCTAGAATTCACTTATTAATTGCCCTTGTAAAAGTAATGAAGGCTTCCACCAGATAAATCCCTGGTGAGATAATTTTTTTTTTTTTTTTAATGCTCTTAAGTTTTAATTAATTATTACAAAGGTAGGAAAGTCCTAAGTAGGTCTTTGATGACAAGGTTGGGGAGCAAACCCAACCTCCTGTGATTAATGTGGTTTACCACTTCAAGGCAACAGACACAGCATGGAAATATAAACATCTGAACAGATGTAGCTTCCAGGAGCACATGCCTGGTCACAAGGTCCCAGGCAGCAGTCCTTGGCAGAGAACTATTAAGAGGAACGAAATTAGAGCGAAGTTCTCCACCTGTTCTACCATCTAGACCAGGGTTTCCCAACTCCAGCGTTACTGGCATTGGGGCCGGATACTTCTCGGGGTGGGGGCGGGGGGCATCCTGTGCATTGTAGGATGTTTAGCAGCATCCCTGGCCTCTCCCCACTAGGTGGCAGTAGCACCCTCCCCAGTTGCGACAACGGGAGCAAAATCACCCCCGCTTGAGAACCCCTGATGTAGCCTCCCGTAGAAGATGATAAGACACAGAATAGTGTAGACTCAGCTTCAATTTTATGGTGACTGGTGTGTAAATACTCGCTAACTTTTACCCGGGTCTTTCTAAACAAAGCCAGTGCAAACACCATGCTTTGCGTTCTCAGAGGCGCTTTGTCAGCAACTGTAACAGGCTCCTATTGGTTCTGTAACCAACTACCCAGAGCCAGTGGGTTAAATCCCACGTGTACCCTTCAGGTCTGTAGGTTCGAGGCTGATGTGGGTCTCACCGGGCACGGCTGTGTTTCTGAAGGCTTCAGGGGAGAATCTCCCCCCTGCCTTTCCAGCTTCTAGAAGTCGCCTCCGCTCCTGGGCTCCCGCCCCTTCTGTTTTCAGAGCCAGCAGTGGTGGGCTGAGTCCTTCTCACCCCACATCCCTCTGACCTCGCTCTCCCCGTCACGCCGCAGCTTCGGACTCTTCGGCCTCCCTCTTCCACTCTGCAGACCCTGTGGGTATCCTGGGCCCGCCTGGATCACACAGAGGCCCCTCCCTGTCTAACGGCAGCTGGTTAGCAGCCTGGATTCCCCTTTGCCCCTAAGCTGGCCGGCTGCAGGGATGAGGACGCGCATCGTTTTCCCTTAGGCAGGGGGACGACTGCTCTGCCTACACAGCAGCCCTCTGCAGGATCTCCGTTAAGCGCCATGTTGACTTCTGGGTACCGCTGGGATTCCTTCTAACGGGGGCTGAAATGGTGTCTGCAGGGGAAAGCGCCTTCGCTCTCTGCCTGGAAGGGCAGCTAGCCCAGGGCAGGTAGCAGTAGGTGGGCTGCAAATGAGGCTCCCCCAAGTTGATGCCGGGGAGCCCGTGTGTATATTCCCAAGGCTTTCCTCACTGTGCCCGCCGCCAGCCTCCACCTGGCTGCCCCGCGGTGCCCGGGGTCTCC
>JAKSZT010024745.1:264930-395527 GCA_026826555.1 Tolypeutes matacus | reverse complement strand
GCCTCTCCCGGGCCCGGGGTCCCCGTAACCCGGGCCCCTCCCGCCTCCCCTGGGCCCTGGCCGCCCCTCACCCGCTCCCTCTGCTCTCCCGCCAGGCCACAACGCCGACGACATGGCGGAGACGGTGCTCATGAACTTCCTGCGGGGCGACGCGGCGCGCCTGGCGCGGGGCGGGGGCCTGGGCTCGCGGGGCGAGGGGGGCGCCCTGCCGCGCTGCCGCCCGCTGCAGCTGGCCTCGCAGAAGGAGGTGGTGCTGTACGCGCACTTCCGCCGCCTGCACTACTTCTCCGAGGACTGCGTCTACGCGCCCGAGGCCTTCCGCGGCCACGCCCGCGACCTGCTCAAGCGCCTGGAGGCGGCGCGGCCCTCGGTGGCGCTGGACCTCGTGCACTCGGCCGAGCGCCTGGCGCTGGCCCCGGCCGCGCGGCCCCCGGCCCCCGGCGCCTGCTCCCGCTGCGGGGCGCTCGCCAGCCGCGCGCTCTGCCAGGCCTGCGCCCTCCTGGCCGGCCTCGACCGCGGCCGCCCGCGCCTGGCCATCGGCAAGGGCCGCCGCGGGCTGGCCGAGGAGGGGCCGCCGTCTAGGGCCGCCGGCCCGGCCCGGAGACCCGCGCGCCCTGCCCGGGTACCTGGACGCGTGGAAGCCGGGCCCACGTCTGGGTCGGAGGGGAGAGGGGCTGGGTCCACATGTGTGGGTCTGAGGGAGGAGGAGGAGGAGGCCGAGCCTGGACCCCTGGGTCCGAGGGAGGAGGGCCAGGTAGGAGGCAGCTGACGTCTGGGTCAGAGGGGCTGGGGGCCCGGGCCCCTGGGCCTGAGGGAGGAGGGTCCGGTCCCAGGCACCTGGAGTTGAGCGGGGAGGGGGCTAACAGCCTGCGATTCCTGGGCGAGTCGGGGTGAAGGGCTGCTTGTCTGGCACCTCTGCTGGGTTCCAAGCCCTAACCCTTTGAGCACCTACTGTATGCCTGCTGTTTCTTGTTGGACTCTGGTGGGATAAGCAGGATCCTGTGGGGTGATGGCCTCCGTCCTTTACAGTGGTCATTGTGACAGTCCTCAGATACTTCCTGTGAGTTCTTTTGCATAATCTCATTTCCTCCCCACCAGGACTGCCTTCACCATTGCTGAGTAAACAGAGACTCATACAGGTGTGGCGACTGGCCCGAGGACACCCAGTTTGAGGGGCAGAAGGGGAGGCTGGCTCCAGAGCTCTCTGAGACTGTGGAACTGCCCCTCCCCCACTGAATCTGCTGGTGTCCCCAGCAGTGAGTGAGGAGCGGCTGGGTGGGCTCTGGAGCAGGGCTGGGTGAGCCTGGGTCAGTGGCTTAACCTCTCTGGTCTTCCCTTTCCTCCTCTGAAAATGGAATTGATCCCCACCCCACTCCCCTCCATCAAAGCACTGCTGAAAACCTGCTCAATAAGTGGTGGTTTCCTTGGTTGTGCCTATGAAGGTTTGGCCTCAGGGGGCGCTGGGTTTCAGGGTTGCTGCCAGGGAAGTGTGGTGCCCAACAAGCTTCCTCCCAAAATAATATACTAAATAGCTCTTTAAGAGAGGAATAGTTAAAGCTTCTACCAATAGCTTGAAGATGCCAGCTTCTTCATGGAACTTTGCGGCTACATAATCAAGTAGCTCCATCTGATGTTCACCTGGTAGGAAATGCAGTGAGAATGTTATAAAAGCTAGAAGCTTGGGAGCCAGACAAAATCTGTGAATTGTTGGCCCTTGAAGGATTCTCCTCATTATTTATGACTTTATTAAATATGGTTTCATATTCTGCCTTGACATACATTCCAAATGCTTCATTATCCAAAAAGAATCTGTTTTCAAAAAAAAAAGAAGCTTCCTCCCTGACCCTTGGGTCCCACCTTCAGACCTTTGCTGGACTGGCCCCTTGTCAGGAATGCCCTCCCTTTCCATCTTCCCACTCAAATCCTCCAGGGTCCACCTAGAAGTTTTCACTGATTCTTTCCTCCCCTCCCATCCAATCCCAAATCTCAGCTTCTTGGTCCTGCCCTCACTGTGGGGCCGTCCAATCCTTTTGGGACTTGTTCTTCCTAACTGTAGTGAACTTTGAGGTCAGATATCCCTCCCCACTGGATAATAAACATTTACTGAGAACCTGACATGTTCAGCGGACATTCTACACATTGGGGATGAATGATGGGGACAAAAAAAAAAAAAAAAAAAAAAACCCTCACTCATGGAGCTTACTGTTTTGTGGGAGAAAGACGACAGACAAGTAAATATATAATACAATGTAATATAATGTTGAGTGTTACAAATAAGAAAGCAATCTTAAGGGAAAAGGGTGTGAAAGAGTGCTCTTTTAGTTGGGAGGTCAGGGCTTGTTTGAGAAGGTGACTTTTGGCAGAGACCAAAATAGAGCAATGGAGGTTTCTAGCTGTGATGAAGTAGCTCATGTCAGAACACTTTCACTGAGACACACAGAGAAACAAAATAAATATAATACAAAACAATCTGAAGACTTCCAAAAGCTACCCAGGCAGCTAGGAGTGGGGGCTGGGGGCAGGATCCCAGAGAAAAGGGACGCTCGTTCTTCTGGAGGAGCCAAAAGGTCAAGAAAGCAAGCAGAATGCATAGTTTTTTTGTGTAATTTTTTTAGGAGGTACCTGAACCCAGGACCTTGCCCATGGGAAGCAGGCGCTCAACCACTTGAGCTACATCCACTCCCAGAATGCATAGTTCTAAGAGGCTAGGAACCTGAGCTGAGCTTTTGGCAGTGTCATGGGGTTGGAGACCGAATGCATGGAGTCCAAGGCTACCAAGACAGGCAGGAACTTGAGGAGCCAAAATCCTGGAGAGAAGTGAAGGGCATGGAGGTAAAGCCAACATGGCTCAGATTTCCCCTCAGCAGTCTCGTGGGACTGGGTAAATGAAACTTGATGTTCAGGGTCTGCTGAGGAGGAGGAGCCCAGGTAAACATTCCAGCCTTCAGTCAGGACCGAAGAAAGGCTACAAAGTAGAAGTAAGGGTGAACTGGAAATAGACCCATCCCCAAAAGACCAAAATCCAGCTTCAAACTCTCTGAATCCCAGACTGGAGTAAGAGGCTCTGTCCCTGTCCCTACTCTATTGTGTGCCAGAAAGCAAAAGTAAATGCTCTCTAGAGCTGTGCTGCCTAATTGGGGCTATTTAAATGTTAATTTAAATGAATGAAAATTAAGTAAAATTTAAAATTCAGTACACAGTCACATTAACCACGCATGGCTGGTGGCTACCATATTGAATCACATTCTCATCACACAAGGTTCTATTGTGTAGCAATGTTCTAGACTGTTCTGGAATCCAGAGGAAGAAAGTGTCAACAGAGCTAAGGAGATATCTGCAGTTTTTCAGACAAAACATTTGGCTTTCAAAAAACATTTTCCAGAGTGCTAGGAGATAGGACAAAAATGACTGAACATCAAGAGAAAACAGATCATAGACAATCATTGGTGATGCAGATTTGGGAGTTTTAGGCATGGACTTCAACATGTTCAAGAAAATTAGTGCTCCTAGCACTAATTTCACTGTAGATTTGGAATGCATGAGGAACTAAATGGGCTTCCAGCCAGGATGGAGTAACAGGTACTAGACTTACCTTCCTGCTGTAAGCAACTGTCACAAGATATGTGAGGTGTTTCTTCTGCTTTGCTCCACATTCAGCTCGTCTTCCTGCCTGTTGGCTCTGCTGACCCACCCCAGCCTCAAACCCACCACCAGCCACTTGGCTGTACCCACAGAGATGATAGTTTCCCACAGAACTTTCTGGGAACTCCCACTTTGGGGTCCCATGTTGGCTGCTGGACATACTTGGCTCTTCATATTTTGCAAGCTCTACCTTGTCCATCCGCACCCGTGCTTCAGATGGACTGCTCTGTGATACTCTTCTCCTCCTGCCCACTCTGGGATGTCACTTTTTAGCTCCTCCCATATCTGTGAAAGGTGTAGGTCCTCTAATAAATCATGTATTCCCATAGTTTTTTAGTGGCTCTGTGTCCCTGACTGATGAGCCCCTTGTGTCTTGAATCAGGGGCAGCCAGAAGAGGAGCAGAACGCTAGTCTTTCTGGATTGGGCTGCCCCAAACCCCTCCAGTCCCTCAAACAACTACCAGGGAAGTGAAGGTAGAGCTCTTAGCCCAGGCCTCTTCCACCCTACTCTCCACTCCCTGCACCCTGGGAAAGAAGAGTTGTTCACTTAGAACTCCTGGAGCATCTCTCTTGGTCCAGGACCTTCCTGAAACCTAACTGCTCCTGCCCTCATCCTTGTCCTGGTCCCACAAGAATCCTGAAGAAAGGATGATTGAACTCAGGGCTGCCCTTCTAGTCAGAGGCTGGAACTGATAACTGCGGCGCTGGCATGGACATGATGTTTATGGGTTTCTGGTGTCAAGTTTGGTTCAAGAAGGACAGGACTTGCGTGTGGTTCTCAGCCCCTTCTCAAGTTTCCCATGAGTCCTACACTCTCACCTGGAAAATTAGTTCCCTTAATTTCTGAGCAGTTCCTCCTGTCTTTAGGGCACCCATTAATGACCCTCTCTTTACCCAACCACCACTTCCCCTCACCTTGCCTGGCACGCTCTGCCCCTCTTTCCAACTTTCTCCATAATGTAGTCCACTGAGGCCACAGGATCCTTCTCCCAATCTGACTACTACCCACTCTTCATTTGGAGTGAAACGTAAAATTTATTTCTGTTATCCAAAGCTAACGCCTCAACCAGCTTCCTGATACTTCAGTCTTTCATTTTTTTTTTTTTTTTTTAAAGATTTTATTTATTCATTCATTTATCCCCCCCTTGCTGCTCACGTTCGCTGGGTCAGCCAACCATGCCGTGCGGGCGGGCCCGCCCTCACCAGGAGGCCCTGGGAACCGAACCGGGGGCCTCCCACATGGCAAACGGGAGCCCTACTGATTGAGCCACAGCCGCTTCCCTTCAGTCTTTCATTTGAGCTCAATCAGGACTTGGCATAGAGTCTGGCACAGAAAAGGACCACAGATGTCACCCAGAGCTCCCTGGCTGTACAAAGGAGGGATTAGAAGCAAGATCGAAATATCAACATCCTGGGAGGGGAGGGCGGGGAGAAGCCCTTCCCACACAGGTTTTCTGGATGTGTTGAGGGTGGAATTAGCCCTGAGGGGCAAGGAACCCAGAGACCTGTGAGAACTGTCTCGTCTGTCAGAAGCTACGTCCCCTCTTCCCAAGGATGGGGTGGGGGAGAGTTGCAGGGGGAGCCTGAGGAAGACCCGGATGCCGCCTGACCAGCACCTCTGTCCAGGCTCATCCCCCAGCCTTACCTCTTCATCGCGGCAGATCAGGGATCTGCCCCCAGGGGGCGCTCCACCCCCCAGGCCAGACCTGGGCGCGCCTTCCGCAGGGCTGGCGCTGTCTGTGGTGCTGGAGCATAGCTGGGCCCCGCGTTCAGGAAACGCCCAGCTCTGCCAGGGGACCCACGTGGACAGGCACAAGGACCCGAGGGGCTGCGGAAAGGCCAGGTCCCTCTTGGGAGGAGGGGTTAGGGGATGGGATGGGAGAGGCTGGGCTCATCACAGTGCTTTCCCGCCACCTCCCTTGCTGCCCTGAGGCTCATTCCTTGTGGTGCCAGCGTGGCTGAGGGACAGGGAAGGTCAAGGTGTTTGCTGATGAGAGTGGAGGTGGCTCAAGCAATTAGGCACTTCCCTCCCCCATGGGAGGCCCCGGATTCGGTTCCTAAAAAGAAGACGCACAGGGAAGCGGCTGTGGCTCAATCAGTAGGGCTCCCGTTTACCATATGGGAGGCCCCAGGTTCGGTTCCCGGGGCCTCCTGGTGAGGGCAGGCCCGCCCGCACGGCGTGGTTAGCTGACCCAGCGAGCACAAGCAGCAAGGGGGGAATAAATGAATAAATAAATAAAATCTTAAAAAAAATAAAAAATAAAAAGAAGACGCACAGACAGCAAGCGCAAACAACAAGGGGTGGGGGTGGGGTAAAGAAAAATAAATCTTTAAGGTGTTTGCTGAGGCTCTAGGTTATGCCTTGGGCCCACTTGAAGTAGCAAGTCCATGCATGGGTCTCTCCCTGAGTAAAGGCTTAGGAAGAGATGGTGTTAGCTGGAGCCTCCGCATGCCGAACTCAGGGCAGTGTCTGTGCACATTGCCCCCCTTTAATCCTCACAGCCACTCAGAGAGGGTCTGTTACCCTCACTTGGCAGAGTGGGAAACCGAGACTCGATGTGGTAAATGACCTGCACCGCATCTCGCCTAACTGATGCACATTTGGGACGGAATTGTAACCCCCATGTGCCTGGCACCATAGGCGGTGCTCGTGCATCACCTCTACCTTCCCTCCCAAAAGGAAACAAGGCAGGGGGGTACACACTGGGGAGGTTTTCTACTTCCAAAGGATGAGTCATCATCTTTGGAGCCTGGGACTGCTGCTCACAGCGAAGAGCAGAAGGAGAACCCCCCACAGGCTCAAGGGATCAGGTCCTGGCCCCGTGGGCCAGCCCCCAACCCCATCTCCAAGTTACTCCAGGAGACGAGCGGACACACGACATGCTGAGTATTAGGGAGTGGATTCCACTTAGCTTCTGCCTCTGAAATAAGGGAGGGATTTCCCCAAAGAGCCGTGAGTTAGGAGCACAAGCTGGCTAGACAGGCCACCACTGAGAATTAAGGTTTCATTGGTTACCTGCAGAGACAGTCAATTTTGGAGAATGTTAGGCTAGCCAAGGAGAAGCAGGGGGCTTTGGGGGAGAGCTGGGCATAAGGGAGAAAAATGGGGAGGGCGTAACGATAAAAAAAATACTAGTAAAATTTGTTTAGTGCCCACCTTGGCCTGGCAGCTGTGTTAGCTGCTTGCATGTTGCATATTTTGTCATTGCAACAAGCGACATAGGAATTAACATTATGGAATAAACCCTAGAACCAGTGATAAGTGCTGGAGATTCAAAATCGAGCAAAGCAGACTCGATGCTGATTTCAGTGAACACAGGGAATTGGGTGGAGCCTCAGTTTCCTCATCTGTAAAATGGGACCTGGCACCATTGCCTTGAAGAGCCCTTGGGGCTATTGTGAGGAGGGGTTTGGGGGTCTTGGGTTTCCCCGCAGCTGCCAGGACTAACTTCCCTTCAGCATTTAGTCAACCCGGGCCACACCTCCCCTCACATTCTCAGGACAAGACAGGCCCTGCCCAGCCTCCGGCCCTCACTCGGGTATCTCATTCCGACCAGCATGCCCTTTCTCTGCCCCTCTGCAGTCTAATCCCTTGCTAGCTTTGTACCTTGCAAATATCTCCTTCAAGTCTGTCCTCCACTAGCATTGTCTGCAGTGTCCTTTGCCCCCCAAATAATCAGTTTTTTTTTTTTTTTTTAAGATTTTATTTATTTATTCATTTATCCCCCCCTTGCTGCTTGTGCTCGCTGGGTCAGCTAACCACGCCGTGCGGGCGGGCTTGCCTTCACCAGGAGGCCCCGGGAACTGAACCCGGGGCCTCCCATATGGTAAACGGGAGCCCTACTGATTGAGCCACAGCCGCTTCCCTAAATAATCAGTTTTAATGTTGCCAAAGCCATTTTTTTTTCCTGGTGGAAATACTGAGTTTTTATTAAGTTTTTGTCATACTCTCTTTTAGGAATATTATGCTTCGTTTACAATTTTCAACAAAAAATTAACCACAAGAACATTTCTTTGTTTGCAGTGTTTTCAAATATTTTTGTTATGAAAATACATACAGTTTACCAAATGATGATGAAGCAGACACCATCTAATCACGTTTCACAAGTATAACGTGAGCTCCCACCCCCAGGGATCCCCTAGTCCCCCCTTCCTTTCCCATCCTGTCGGTTCCGCTGCCTCTAACTTACGCAGTTGTCTTTTTTTCCTGCCTTTGCATATAAACATAATACCTGTGTTTCTATCTTCAAACAGGGCAGCTACTATAGAACGTCATACAAATGGAATGAAACAGCAGGGCTTATTTTGTTTCTTACATGTTTTGCTCAAATTTATGTTCATAGGTTTCATCAATTTGGCAGCATGTACTTGTTCGTAGGTTTTCTTTGCTTAGGAGTCCCTTGTATTATTGTATAATTATCCCTCAATCTATTTAACTGTTCTATTGTATATAAGTGCTCTAGTTGTTTCCATGCTTTCCAGTGTGAACCATCACGACGTCCTCATCGCAGCACACGCCTACAAGAATTTCTGGTCTATACCTAGGAGTAGAATTGCTGTATCAACAATCGATTGGTATATCTTCAGTTTTACTAGAAAATGCCAACCTCCTCTTTTCAAGATGAATAAATCTTTTTATACTCCTAGCTGTGGATAAAATTTCTGATTGTTCCAATCTCACCCACATTTAGTGTTGTCAGACCTTCTAACTTTTTTTTTTCCTTTGGCCAATCTGGGAAGTATTTAATTATGATTTTAATGTGCAATTCTCTGATTGCCTATGAACTTTATAACTTTTCATGTATGTATTTATTGACCACTCACATTTCCTCTTTCTTGTTGATCGTCATATATTTTGTAACTTGATCTTTGACAGTTGTGTGTGTTGCACATCTCTTCCGCTCACTGGTGTGTCTTTTCCTCCATTTATGATGTCTTTTGATAAAGTAAAAGTAAAAAAAAAAAAGTAAAAAAAAAAAAGTAAAGTTTCTAAATTTTAATTTACCAATTCTTTCCTTTATGGTTAGAGTTTTATGTCTGGAAAATATTCTCTCTCCTGAGATCATGAGGATATTTTTAGAATATTATCTCCTAAAATAATTATATATTTGGCTTTCCAATTTAAAGCATTAATTCCGCTGACATTGACATTTGTATATGGTGTGAGGTTAGGAGTGCATTGCTATGTACGTATGTATTGCATATGGACATCCGACTGTGTCCACACCATTTATTGAGCAGAGACTATCATTTCCTGCTCTGGAGTGTCACTCGTTGCATGAAAATGTCTGCATATGCTTTCCTGAGTTTGGGGGCAGTAGAGAGCTAGGGTGACTCTCTGGCTATTGGAAAGATCCCCTTTGAGCACAGGTGTGAGATGGGGAAGGCACTAGAGGCCAGGAGGTGACCGAATATGCTGGAAGGATTGACAGTTAAAAGTGGGTCAAGGAGACGACCCCGGAGAGGCTGCAAGGTGCCACATCATGAATTGACCTCCAGGCGGAGGGGTTGGGCTGCACCTGGGAAGGCTCTGAGGAGGTCTGAGGAGGCAGGCAGCACCAACACGTTGCTGCCCTGTTCCTGGTGTGCCTGGCCGCCCCCAGCCTCCAGAGCCTTCTGTTCAATAGCAAGCACTGGACACGCACCCTGTGATGGGACCTCTGTTAATTTCTTTAATCCTCACAGCAACCTCTGAAGTGGGACACACTATCTCTGGTTTACAGAATGGGAAACTGAGGTACAATCAAGGAACAGCCTTAGAAAGTGGTGGAGCCTGGACCTGAGCTCGGTTCGCTCTGCCACCACCCTCTGTAAGCTTTCTGCTTGTACAGCAAACAGGACTGTTGTTTTGAGGGCTCATCAGTGAGTCCCTGGAGTCTCCGTCCCCTCAGGCCAGGGCTGAGCTCTAGGCGAGGGCTCAACTGATCTCTGAGTACTCCATGGCACAGGTGATCTTCAGGTCCTTGGGCTCCTGTGACATCATCCTGGGGAAGCTGAGGACTTCGTAAGGGTGATTCTGGTCCTCTCCCGAGGGATGGGCCTTGCAAGGTGGGGACTCTTGGTCTGGGGGGCTCTCTGGCCAGGAATCCTGCCTGAAACCCTGAGTAAAGGGGAGAGAAGAGAGTCAGAGAAGGGATAAGGCGTCATGGCCCCCAGGGGGAGGTTGGGCTGATGGCGCATTTATTCATTCACCCTTTTGTCCCACGCACACATCTTGTGGACTCAACTCTTCCCTCATTCATTTCAAAACAGGTAACACTAGGGTCGATTAGACCCTATTGAGGGCTTACTAATTATTACATTTAGTCTTCACAAAAACCCAGTAGAGAAGATAGTATTATTATTCCCACTTTAAAGACAGGAAAAGTGAGGCAGGGAGAGGTTAAGGAACTTGGCCAGGGTTACCCAACTAGTAAATGGTGGAGCCTTTTTAACTCCAGCCTGCCGTGTTATTGGCATTCTCTCCTGTGCCAGGTCCTAGACTGGGAGCGAGGTGTGCAGTGTGAAAGAGTAGACATAAACCTGACCTCAGGCAGCTGACAGTCCACTAGGAGGAACGGACTAGAGACAAAGAGAAAAAGCAAATCCCTAGCTCCAGTGTGTGCTGATATATTTTCAAGTACAAACCAGAAAAGATGCAAATCCTGGATCCTGGACCTGGGTTCCAAAAAACAGAAAGACAACAGAGTCTAAGTTCCCCAGCCAGGATGGCACCCAGACACTAGTAAGCCCTTCCCCTCCCTCTCCCACCGCTGCCCACACCGCTACACTGTCATGCTACGGAAAAGTGAGCTGAAAGCAACATCAGCCTTAAAAGTGTAGCTCAGAAAGGAAAAATAAAAGGATTCCAGGTTAGGAAAAAAAGTTTCACCACATCAAACTGAATCTAGGATATATAGAGAGAACTGCCTGTATTAGGCCATAAGCAAGATTAAATGAAGGGACTTCCAGGAAGATGGTGGACTAGAAAGAAACAGGACTCTCTTCTCCTCCAGAAAAATAGCCAGAGGACAGGCTGAAACAGCCTGGAAAAAGATCTAGGGTTTAGGACAGAAGGCGAAGGCTGGACATCGCCCAGAGGAGAGAGGGACAAAGGAGGGGAATCACAAAGACGGATCCGAGAGTTAAAACCAGGGGCTGCTGCTGCTGGCACCCTCCCCCACACTAAAGACACTTTAGAATTCTCAGGCCTCTGGGCCTGCAGCTACAGACAAAGGGGACTCCAGGGATCCACCAACCCAGGAAAGGGGAGAGAGAGGGACACAGCCTAAGGCTGACTCAGCTTCTGACCCACAAATTTGGTCTGCTGTGTCCCACCAGCCCTTCCAGGCCAGGTGGGGCTGCACTATTGTTTGCCTTGGGAGCCAGCAAGGGGATAAAGATATACGACCCTCCCAACCTCCTTCTCTACTAACCTGGACTGATTGTTGAGGATGCAGAGGGGAATGGAAATATTTCCTATTCTGGGAAAGGGGTGGGGGCTCCCAGAGAAGGCTGGAGAACTGTCTCTGAGAAAGTTTGAATTACAAGGGTTTTGGCCTCCAGTAGGAAGGTCTATCACATTGATCCAGTCTGTGTTGCAACACACACTGACCATGCATTGAACTGAGAGGGCTATCAAAGAGCCCTATCTGCTGGCACACCAAGGAAGTGCACATGAGAAAATTAAAAATAAGTAAGAGAGGCTTTCTCCAGCCTTTATAACCTCCCTCCCCAAGGCCCTAGGAAACAAGTCTACAAACAATTACTGGGACCAGAGCCCAATTTTCAGCAACTAGCAGGGACAATTCTAACAATCCAGGTCGAGTCAAGAATCAAAGAGGAGTAGTAACATACAGCCTCCCACCACTAAATCCCTACAAAAGAGAAATAAATTGAGCATCTGAGTAAACTACATCCTAATCAGATGCTTAGACATCAGGAAAAAATTATGAGCCATACTAAGTAAATGGAAGATATGGCCCAAGGAAAGGTAAATCAAAGCCCTAGAAGAGAACTAATTAGCAAGATGCACACAAATTTCCAAAATCAAATTAATGAGTTGAAAGACAATATGGTTAAAGAGATAAATTATATCAAGAAGACATTGAGCAAGCACAAAGAAGAATTTGAAATCCTGAGCAAAAAAAATAACAGAGCTCATAGGAATGAAAGAAGAATTTGAAATCCTGAACAGAAAAGTAACAGAGCTCATGGGAATGAAAGACACAATAGGTGAGATAAAAAACACATTTGAGGCATACAACAGCACTCGAAATGACAGAGAAAGAATAAGTGATACAGAAAACAGAACAGCTGAAATTAAAGAGAGAAAAGAACAGAGAGAGAAAAGAATGGAAAATATTGAGCAGTGGCTCTGAGAGTTGAATGACAACACAAAATGCAACAACATACATGTCCTGGGACTTCCAGAAGGAGAAGAGAAGGCAAAGAGGGCAGAAAGAGTATTTGAGGAAATAATAGCAGAAAACTTCCCAACTTTCATGAAAGAAATGAACTTACATGTCCAAGAAGCACACCGTACCCCAATCAAAATAAATCTGAATAGAGCTACTCCAAGACACATACTACTCAGAATGTCAAATGTCAAAGACAAAGAGAAAATTCTCAGAGCAGCAAGGGAGTAGCAAATGATCACATTTAAGGGATGCCTAGTAAGACTTAGAATGGATTTCTAATCAGAAACCATGGAGGCGAGAAGACAGTGGTATGATACAATTAGGATACTGAAAGAGAAAAACTGCCAGCCGAGAATTCTTTATCCAGCAAAATTGTCCTTCAAATATGAAGGTGAGTATAAAATATTCATAAACAAACAGAAACTAAGACAGTTCATTAAAAAGAATCCACCTTTGCAGAAAATATTAAAGGAAGCCTTAGAGCCTGAAAGAAAAAGATAGGAGAGAGAGGCCTGGAGGAGAGTGTAGAAGAAAGAATAGCAGAAAGGATAAACAAAAGAGTAAAAAGACAGACAAAAATATGATATGACATATGAAAACCAAAGAATAAAATGGTGGAAGTAAATAATGCATTTACAGTAATATCATTGAATGCGAATGGATTAAACTCCTCAATCAAAAGATACAGGCTGACAGAATGGGTAAAAAGACATGAGCCATCCATATGCTGCTTACAAGAAACTCATCTTAGTCCCAGAGATACAAACTGGCTGAAAGTGAAAGGTTGGAAAAAGATACTCCATGCATATAGTAAACAAAAAAGAGCTAAGGTAGCTATACTAGTATCAGACAAAACAGACTTTAAGTGCAAAAAAGTTATAAGAGATACAGAAGGCCATTATATATCAATAAAAGGGACAATCCACCAGGAAGATATAACAATCATAAATATCTATGCACCTAACCAGGGTGCTCCAAAATACATGAGACAAACTCTGGCAAAACTGAAGGGAGAAATGGACATCTCTACAATAATCATTGGAGACTTCAACACCACACTCACATTATTAGATAGAACAAGTAGACAGAAGATCAACAAGGAAACAGAGAACTTGAACAATAAGATAAATGAGTTAGACCTAAGAGACATATACAGAACTCTGCATCCAAACTCAGTGGGTTATACATTCTTCTCAAGTGCCCATGGATCTTTCTCCAGGATAGACCATATGTTAGGGCACAATGCAGCTCTCAATAAATATAAAAAGATTGAAATCATACAAAGCACATTCTCGAATGAAACTGGAAATCAATAATCAACGCTAAAAAAGTAAATTTGCAAATGTGTGGAGGCTAAACAACACGTTCCTAAATAATCAGTGGATCAAAGAAGAAATTGCAAGTGAAAACAGTAAATATATTGAGACCAATGAAATGAGAACACAACTTATCAAAACTTATGGGATACAGCAAAGGCAGTCTTGAGAGAGAAATTTATAGCCCTAAACACCTATATTTCAAAAGAAGAAAGAACTAAACTCAAAGATTTAACTGAACAACTATAGAAACTAGAAAAAGAACAACTAACCAATCCCAAATCAAGCAGAAGGAAAGAAATAATAAAGGTTAGAGCAGAAATAATTGAAATCGAGAACAAAACAACAAAAAAGAAAATTAACAAAACCAAAATCTGGGTCTTGGAGAAGATCAATAAAATTGACAGACCCCTAGCTAGACTAACAAAGAAAAAAAGAGAGAAGATGCAAATAAATACAATCAGAAATGAAAGGGGGGAAGTTACGACTGACGCCACAGAAATAAAAAGGGTCAGAAGAGGATATTATGAGAATCTATATGCCAACAAACTAGACAACCTAGATGAAATGGGCAAATTTCTAAAAATGCACAAACAACCTACACTGATGCTACAAGAAATACAAGAACTTTACAAACCAATCACAATTAAAGAGATTGAATCTGTCATCAAAAATATCGCAGCAAAGAAAAGTCCAGGTCCAGGTGGCTTTACAGGTGAATTCTACAAAGCATTTCAAAAAGAATTAACACCAATCCAGTTTAAAGTCTTCCAAAAATTTGAAGAGGAGGGAAAATTACCCAACACATTTTATGAAGCCAACATCATCCTAATACCAAGGCCAAATAAATCACTACCAGAAAAGAAAATTACAGACCAATCTCTCTAATGAACATAGACACAAAAATTCTCAACAAAATATTTTGCAGATAGAATCCAACAGCATATCATCACAACCAAGTGGGATTTATTCCTGGTATGCATGGCTGGTTTAACAAGAAAATCTATCAATGTGATACACCACATTAACAAATTGAAGGGAAAAAAACACATGATCATCTCAATAGATGCAGAAAATGCATTCAACAAAACCCAGCATCCTTTTTTTAATAAAAACATTTCAAAAGATAGGAATAGAAGGAAAATTCCTCAATATGATATAAGGCATATATGAAAAATCCACAGCCAACATCTACTCAATAGGGAAAGGTTGAAAGCTTTCCCTCTAAGATTGGGAACAAGACAATGATGCCCACTGCCAGCATTGTTATTTAATATTGTACTAGAAGTTCTAGCTAGGGCAATTAGACAAGAAAAAAAAATTAAAGGCATTCAAATAGCTAAAGAGGAAGTAAAGCTCTCACTATTTGTGGATGACATGATCCTGTTTTTGGAAAATCCTGAAGTATCCACGACAAAGCTACTTGAGCTAATAAATGAGTTCAGCAAAGTGGCAGGATACAAGATCAATATGCAAAAATCAGTGTTTTTGTACACTAGTACTGAACAATCTGAGGAGGAAATCAGGGGGCAAATTCCATTTAGAATAGCAACAAAAAGACTCAACTACCTAGGAATTGATTTAACCAAAGAAGTGCAGGACCTATATGCAGAAAACTACAAAACAATGTAAAAGAAATCAGTGAAGACCTAAACAAATGGAAAGACAGTCTGTGTTCATGGATTGGAAGACTAAATATCATATCGTGAAGATGTCAATCATACCTAAAATGATTTACAGATTCAATGCAATACCAATCAGAATCCCAATAGCTTACTTTACAGAATTAGAAAAGGCAATTACCAAATTCATTTGGAAGGGAAAGTGCACTTGAATAACCAAAAACATTCTGAAAAAGAAGAGCCACATGGGAGGAATTTCACTGTCTGACCTTGAAATATATTACAAAGCTAAGGTGGTCAAAACAACATGGTACTGGCATAAAGATAAACACATCTATCAGTGGAATATAATGGAGAATCCAGAATAAAACCCTTACCTATATGGTCAACTGGTTTTTGAAAAAACCTACCAAGTCCATATTAATGGGACAAAACATTCTCTTCAACAAATGGTGTTGGGAGAACTGGATATCTATAACCAAAAGAATGAAAGAGGATCCCTATCTCATCCCTTATACAAGAATCAACTCAAAATGATCAAAGACCTAATATCAAAGCCAGGACGATAAAACTATTAGAAGAAAATGTAGGGAAAGATCTTCAAGACTTTGTAGTAGGTGGTGGTTTCTTGGACCTTACATCCAAAGCACATGCAACAAAAGGAAAAATAGATAAATGGGGCCTCCTTAAAATTAAACACTTTTGCACATCGCAGAACTTTGTCAAAAGGGTGAAATGCAGCTGACTCAATTGGAGAAAATATTTTGAAATCACATATCCGATAAGGGTTTAATATCCAGGATATATAAAGAGATATTACAACTCAACAATAACAAGACAAATGACCCAATTAAAAAATGGGCAAAAGGGAAGCGGCTGTGGCTCAATCAGTAGGGCTCCCGTTTACCATATGGGAGGCTCTGGGTTCGGTTCCCGGGGCCTCCTGGTGGAGGCAAGCCCGCCCGCACGGCATGGTTAGCTGACCCAGTGAGCACAAGCAGCAAGGGGGGGATAAATGAATAAATAAATAAAATCTTAAAAAAAAAAATGGGCAAAAGACTTGAACAGACATTTGTCCAAAGAAAAATACAAATGGCAAAAAAACATGCAAAAATGCTCAACATCATTAGTGATTAGGGAAATGCAAATCAAAACTACAATGCAATATCACTTCACACCTATCAGAATGGCCACTATTAAAAAGAGAGAATTACAAGTGCTGGAGAGGATGTGGAGAGATAGGAACACTTCTTCACTGTTGGTGGGAATGCAGGATGGTACAACCACTATGGAGGACTGTTTGGCAGTTCCTAAAGAAGTTGAATATAGACTTGCCATGTGACCCGGCAATACCACTACTGGGTATATACCCAGAAGAACTGAGAGCAGTGACACGAACAGACATCAGAACTCCTATATTCATAGCAGCATTATTCACATTCACCCAAAAGTTGGAAGCAACCCAGGTGTCAATTAACCAATGAATGGATAAACAAACTGTGGTGTATTCACACGATGGAATATTATGCAGCTGTAAGAAGAAATGAAGTCATAAAGCATGTGACAACATGGATGAACCTGGAGGACATTATGTTGAGCATAGGAAGCCAGACACAAAAGGACAAATACTGTATGAATGCGTTACTATGAACCAAATATATTGTGTAACATATTGTTTGATTTAAAAGAAATTTTTATATGTATCCATTGCATTTAATTGAGACATGTATGTTTTTATTCAACTGTATTTTCTTTTTATTTTTAAATTATTGTTTATATTTTCAATTATTAAATGTACAAAATAAAGTAAAATAAAAGATTAAATGAAATGACAAAGTAACTATATGCACTGAACCTACTGTAGCCAAAGAAGGGGGAATATGGGCATGTGTCCATTAATTACTTTACAATAAATGAAAAAGGCTTAAATTCAGCAATCATAAGATGAGACTTGAATTAGAATAATAAGCAGGGTTAAGCAATATGTTATCTTTCACTCCAGAGCTATTTAGTTAATGCCTGCTATGAGTTAGGTGCTGTTCAGCAAATGGGGACATAAGATGAGCTGTAACTGTCCAAAGTATCCGTCCTCGTGCCGTGACTTCTAGGAGGGGGATAGTGATCCTAAGTAACAGTTGCCAGTGAGCTAGGCACTCTGCTAAGCACTCATCCCCCAGAAATGGTACAGCACTGTCATGTCAATTATCCCCTTTCCAGAAGAGAAAACAAAGACAGGGAGGTTAACTGAATTGCCACGGTCACACAGCTTGGAAGTAGGTGAGTCCAGGACTCGAACACAGGAAGTTGAACTCCAGGGTCTCTGTTGTTAATCACTTTTTCGTTCTGCCTACAGTACGAAAGGTCAGGGTAAAAGAATGGGAAAAACGAAGCTCTACAGCAGTTCCTGTCAAGATAGTGAATTCATGCTGCCTCTGTTCCCCAAGATCCACCCATGGGGGAACTAGAGACGGAAGCACAGAATGACAAAACTAAGTGAACGGATGAACCAATGAATGAATGAACTATACCAAAACCTTTGGGGGAAATGAAAGGCTAGTTTGAGGATGGAGGAGGCAGTGATGGCTGCCTCCTAGAGCAGGGGCAGCTGGCTCGTCGATGAGAGGATAGGTTATCCCCAGAGTACTTGGATTCTGCTCCTGCCTCCCCTCTACCTGAGCCTTGGGACAATCATTACCTTCCCCCTTGCTGCAGAGTTCAGAGAGCAGGGACAGGACAGTGATATGCGGGTCCACGAGGCAAATGTTAGACCAGCACCAAAGCTGAGGTGAAGAGAAGTAGAAACAGGTGGGGCCTGCCTTCACTGTCTCCTCTCCAAACTCCCCTGGCTGCTGGGTCCCAGTCCAGGGGGAGCCCCCGCCCAACGCTGCTTGTCTTTGAGGGTCTGAAGGCGCAGGGGTGACCTGAGCTGCTTTCTTGGAGTGACAGGGGGTGGAGTGCCTGGCTATCATTTCGGTGTCAGGGACGTTCCTTTGCATTCAGTGAGCCTAACAGAGCCCAGGTAGATAGCAGGTGATCCTGGGAGGATGAGCTCGCAGGGAGGAGAACGGGCAGGTGACGAGTAGAAAAGTCCTGGAAGGAAAACAAACCAACTGAACCCGCTATACCATCCGGAGCAAAAGTGTTAGAGCATGCTGATCTAGAATTTAAACTAAACAGTGCTCTAAGAGTTAAACAGTGATATTAGCAACATGAGAACAAAGGTGAGAAATTATTCTTAATCTTGTTTAAAGGTAATTATTCCTTACGAACTATTCTTAAATTATAAAGGACCACGTGGAAATATTATGCTTGAAAAATATAATAGGAGAAGGAAAGAGCCTTATGGATGAGCTGATGAGTAGAATGGATACATTTGAAAGCAAATGAAATGAGCTGGGAGGGCAGTGTGAAATCTCTCCGTAGAAGGGAGTAGAGAAGGATGAAGAATAGAACATATGAAATAAAAGAGACATGGAGGATAGAAATAGAAAATAACAACATTCAGATAATAGTAGTCACTAAATGAGATAAAAAGGAAATACTTGGGAAATATAAAGGAGATCAAATTCCCAGAATTAAAGAAAGATGAACAACCTTTTTCCTTGCAAATGCAAAGAAATAGGCAAGGGAGACCCCCCCACCCAGGCACAGTAGAGTGAATCTTAAGACTATCAAAACCAAAGAGAAAATTTCAAAAGTTTCCAGGATGAATTAGCAGATTACCTACAAACGTGCAAGAATCAGACTGACAGAAGATTTCTTAACAGCAGTACTGAATGCAAGAAACAATGGCCTAAAGTGTTGAAAGCATTGAAGGAAAATAGCTTTGATCCTAGAATTCAAATCCTGCCAAAATGAAATTCACATGTAAGGCCATAAAAATACTTTCAGGCATGCAATGACTCAGAAGTCTTATTACACGAGGACAATTGAAAACACATTTGGAGGAGGAATTCAAATTGAAATAGAAGTAATACCAGGAAATGCTGCAATAAGTTTGTGACATAAACGTGAAAAAAATACCTCAGTAAAATGTGTAGCTGTCTGTAAACAAAACAAGACCAAAGAATAGAAAAATATTAAGTATGTTCTTAATAATCCGGAAAGAAACTATCGATCCATAGGTAGTGGCAGCATTGTAGATGGGAGAGGGGGCAAGGGGACAGCAGGAGATATAAAAGCAGGCTAGCATTCTTGTTTTTATTAAGTGGAAGATAGAAATTTTAACTTTTTGTAAGTAAGAAAGGCAAAAAATGAAATACTGAAAAAGTGGAACCCAATGAAAGTAAAAGGTAAAATGAAAAAATTGAAAAAGGAATAAGTCCACATTTGTCAATAAACACGACAACCACAGATAGAGCAAACTCAACAGGTAGAAGACAGAAGTGGTTAAATTGGGTTTTTTAAAAACCTTATTCTATATATACTGTTGATAAAAAATCAGTGCTAAAGAGTGAAGACACAAAAAGTTGAAGAAACCTAAAAAGGATGGAAAAATATCTGGCATTTACTAACTAGGTAACTGGTCGGGCTCTATTAAGATCTGGCCAGACAGACTGTGAAACTGAATCTGTTTCTTTTAGAAGAATTATATCTTTTCGATGAGGTGAACATTTTGTCACACACAGTGGTCTTGTTTATCCCTACAGATTCTTTTAGTTTTAAAGCACATCAAATATAAGGTATATATTTGACATAACTCTAGGAAGAAACTGACAAACACGCCATCCTAGTAGATGCCAACACGCCTCCCTCAAGTATGGATAAGTCAGAAAGACCTATCAGTAAAGATCTGGGTTTGAAAAAACAGTTGACACAGTGGGCTGTTTTACGGAGCATTTAAGGAACATAAACATTCTTTTTTTTTAGGTACTGGGGAATGGGGGATTGAACCCAGGACCTCGTATGTGGGAAGATTGGCTTCCCTGAGTTGGTTTATTCGTTTGTTTTGCTTGTTGTTGTATTTCAGGAGGCACCAGGAACTGAACTCAGGACCTCCCATGTGGGAGGCGGGCGCTCAACTGATTAAGCCACATCTGCTCCCTAAAATATACCTTCTTAAGCACACAGGAAATGTTTACAAAAATTCATCAAGTGCCAGGCTCAGATGAAGTTTCAACAAATTTCAAAAATCGGTATCAGAAAACAAACAAACAAACAAACAAAAACTAAGCGTGTATTCTGACCAAAATACAATTGTTAAAATTTCATTGTGGAAAGATGTGTAAAAATCCCTATTCATTTGGGAAAGTTGTTAAACTCCCAAATAATTAAGATTAGCAAAATAAATCACAATAGGATTATAACAATTTTTAGAACTGAGTGATATTAAAATGACACACATCAAAACTTGTATGTTGGAGTGAGAGTGGTGGCTTGGGAGAAATTTATCCATGTGTATTTTTATAAAGAAAGAAGAGTGCGGTAAGTTAATAAGCTTGGAATAAACCAAAGCAAATAGAAGGGGGTGCTAAGAAAATGAGAGTAAAAATAAATATAACAGAAAACAAAGATACAGTGAGAAGATCAACAATCCCAGAAGTTGGTTCTTCAAAACTAAAATGGGCAAACAATTGGCAAGATTTAGGTGGGGAAAAAAAAGAGAGAGAGAAGTCACAAATAACCACCATCAGGAATAGAAAAGGAGAAGCAACCTCAATTAAAACAAATAGTATAAAGATAGAGGATGCCGGGAAGCGGATGTGGCTCAGGAGGTTGGGCTCCCGTCTACCATACAGGAGGTCCAAGGTTCGATTCCCGGGGCCTCCTGGTGAAAGGCCAGCTGGCCTACGTGGAGTGCTGGCCCCAGTGGAGAGCTGGCACAGCAAGATGACACAACAAAAAGAGACACAGAGGAGGACACTAAGAGACACAGCAGACCAGGGAGCTGAGGTGGCGCAAGAGATTGAGCGCCTCTCTCCCACTCTGGAAGGTCCCGGGATTGGTTCCCGGTGCTGCCTAAAGAGAAGACAAGGAGACACAGAAGAACACACAGAGAGCAGACAGTGAGCACAAAACAACCGGGGGTGGGGTGGGGAATAAAATAAATCTTTAAAAAAAAAAAATAGAGTATGCCATCCACAACCTTTTGCCAATAAATTATAGGACTTAGATGAAATGAACAGATTCCTAGAATAAAGTTTACTAGAGAAAACATTAAAAATTGCACACAGAGATAACAACAGGACAGATGGTTTTACAGGTTAACATCTACCAAACACTCAAGAAACAGATAATTCCCATTTTATATACTTTCTTCCAGGTAATAGAAAAAGAGGGACTATTCCTCAATTCTTGAATATCATCTTCATATACAATTCAGAGAAAGGTAGGAGGTGATAGCAAAATGATAGGCCCATTTCACCCATGGATATAAATGTGAAAGTGCTAAACCAAATAATGGCAAAGTGAATCTAGCAGGGCATAAAAATATGAACAAACAAGTTGCTGTTCCCCCAGGAATGCTGGAGTGGTTTCCTATTAGAAAACCTTTAGCCATCATTCACTGTGGTAATGAGATTAAGGGGGAAAATAATCTGATTATTTCAGTAGATGCATTTGAAAAGTTCAAGAGAAATTCATGATAAAAACTTTAGGATAATTAGTGTTAGAAAGGGACTTCCTTAACCTGATGAATGTCATCTACCAAAAAAACCTCTAATAAAAACCACCGTAAATGGCTGGATTTGGGGTGCATTTCCTTCCAACCAGGAGTAATAAAGGATGCCCATAAACACTTGTATTAGACTTTGGCTAGAATCTTAGCCAGCATATTAAGACAAGAAATCGGAATTAAGTGCTTATAATACAAAAGCTGTTATTATTTTGTAGATGATATGACCGTCTAATTTGAAATCCTAAAAGGCACTAAAGACAAATTATTAGGACTAACAGGAGAGCTCAGCAGATTGGAAGGATGTCATATCTATGTCAGATGTGATTGTGTCTCACTCTTTGGTGCATCCACTGAGAGAATGCAGACCGTTCCTGCCACCTAGTCAGTTGACATCTCAGAAGGGGCAAGTGCTCAGTTACTGTAAAGGCCCAAGAGGATTCCAGCAGAAGAATTCAACTCCATCAGTGCAGAAAAGGAAAAAAAAGAGAAGCTCTGGCTTGGCAAATGATGGGGAAATAAAAGGGCCTGGGTACAGTTCAGACAATCAGTAGTCTACACACAGCGAAAGTGTTACATGGACTTCTGTTACAAGATGAGGTCAGTGTGTGCTTACTTCCCCATCAAAGTGATAATTCAGGAGGGCGGGTCATTGGTTGAAATCTGAAATCTCTTAGAATAAAAATGCATCTGCAGAGTTTGCATGAGGCCAGGTGTTTTGTTTGTTTGTTTGTTTTTGTTTTTGTTTTTTTGTTCAGTACCTGAAGCCCAAAAAGATCAGTTAATTCTTGAAGGAAATGGCATTAGATTTGCATCAAACTCAGCCTCTTTGATTTGATAAGCCAGGACAGTTAAAATCAAGAATTTCACAAAATTTTCAGATAATATCGTTGTCTCTGAGAAAGAACAGTTTAGCAGGATTATGAATGAGTTGCAGAATTCTCCAGCTGCCGAAACAAGATTCCAAATGACACCCAAGACCAATTTTGATATTTTTTTCATTGTAAAAAGCAACCACATATATTAAAAAATATATTTCCACTCTGGCAATAAGAAATCAGAAAATGTACTTTTTAAAAGATAATGTTTACAGTGGCAACTAGAACTACAACCTAGGAAGAACAATAACAAAACGTGCAAGACTGCTGTGCGGAAATTCTACACCTTTCTTTTTTTTTTTTTTACACCTTTCTTGAAAACACTAAAAAAAAAACTTTAGACGAGTAGAGAAGATACCTACTTTCATGGATAGGATGACTTGAATTCATAAACAAGTAAATTATTCCCTGTCTGATCTATGGAGTCAGTGTAATGCCAATCAAAACACCAACAGGGATTTTCCTGGAATTTGACAAGCTGATTCTGACATACAAATGGATGGACAAAGTTGTAAGAACAGCCAAGATATCACTGAAGAAGATTAAGTCGAAGGTCTTGCTCTGTCAAATATCATGCCTTACTTTTGAATCCATAGACTCTGTTGACTATAGATTGTGTGGTTCTGACACAGGGACAGGACAGTATATTTGACCATTGGAATGGAATAGTGGCCACAGAAGCAGACGCACACATATGCAGAATTTTGATATCTGACAGAAGTGACATGAGATCAATGGGGGAGGGAGGGAGAGGGGGACTATATTCTAAAAATGAAGGAGGAACATATATGGCTCAACACTGCACATCACACCCAAAAATCAGTTCCAGGTAAGATTAAGTTCTGAAATAGCAAAAGGAACACACATAACTTTTTTTTTTTTTTAGGAGGCACCAGGGATCGAACCCAGGATCTTGTACACTGGAAGCAGGTACTCAACCACTGAACTGCATCCACTCCCCAGTGAGAGTTGGGTTTTTTTCCTTTTGTTTGTTTTTGTTTTTAGGAGGTACTGGGGATCGAACCTGGGACCTTGTACATGGGAATCAGGCGCTCAACCACTTGAGCTACATCTGCTCCCTGTTATATTTTTAATAATATTCTCACCTCATTACCAGTAGGTTTTTTTTTTTTTTTTTTTTTTTTTTTTTTAAGGAGGTATCAGGGATTGAACCCAGGACTTTGTACATGGGAAGTAGGTGTTCAACCACTGAGCTACATCTGCTCCCCAACACAAAACTTTTAGTAGAAACTAGACTTGAATATCCTTCACTTAAAGTGGGAAAGAGTTTCTTAAATGAGACACAAAAGAAAAGCAATAGAAAAGAGAAGAGTAATTAATATGGTTATATTAAAATCAAGAACTTATATTCATCAAATATTATTTAAGAAAAATGAAAAGACAAGCTAATCGCCAGGGGAAGATATTTATGCCAATGACTAGTCATCTAAAGAATGTCATCCTCACTGGTAACCAAGAAAATGCAAGTAACTGCCATCGTGAGATGCCATTTTACACCCACTGAGTGGCAAAAAAATTGAGAAAACCAAGCACTGGAGAGATTGTGGACCAACAGAATCTTATAGACATAGATGGTGGAGGTGTAAATGGGTACAACCACTTTGGAAAACCACTTGTCATGATCTGACAAAGATGAACATTCACGAAACCTGTGGCCTAGTGATGAGATTCTTAGATAAATGTCCAAGAGAAACTCCTGCGTCTGGATACGAGGCGTGAATAAGAATGTTCCCCATAGCAAGACCTGGAAACAACAACCAAGGCCCATCGACATGAGCTTAGATAAACACATGGTGATGTCACCACAGAATGAAATATTATACAGTGGGGAAAATCAATGCGCTAACGCTCTGTGCTGCACCACGAATGAAACTTCACAATATAAAAGGTTGGGTCTAAAAAAGCAAGTCCAAAGAGAGTGCATGGAGCATGAGCCTGTAAGATCAGAAGCAACTTAAACTAAATCATGCATATTTCAGGTATGCATACCTGTGGTAACCCTGGCAACCCGTGGCACAGAGCAGTGGCTGCTGGGGAGCAGCATGTGCGAGCAGCTTGCTCACGGTCCCGCTGCTTGGTGGGGCCGAGGCATGAACTCGGGGAGCCTGGCCCAGGCTGGGCTCTCCACCCACCGCCCTGACCTTGGCATATGCAAGTTATTATCAGTTTTGTAGGTCTGAAGGTTGGGTGGTGGGTTCACAGGTGCTTATCATATTAGGAATAAAAAAAAAAAAAAGGAAAATAAAAGTGAACCATGCTTGTTCCAGTGAGAACAGCTTGGTTATGAACCAAACCTTTTGGATAATTCCATTCAGGGCAACACAGGCCCTATATGATGAATGAGGAGAGGGGCCTTACCCAGCAGGAATGGGGGGAGAGGCAACGGTAGGGCTGGAGCAGACCTGGTCCTGGCCCTTGGGGGTCCCACAAGCAAAACTGGGGAGACAGGTACATGCAGTGAAGTTGTGTGAGGAGGCCGAGTCCCTGTGGACAGGGACTCACACAGAGGAGGGAGGGATGGGTGTCGATGGGGAAGGAGAGGACAAAGGTCTTGCAGAGCAGGGGATGTTAAATTTGGAGCTAGAGGGAAAGGGAAGGGCTGGTCTGGGGAAAACGAGGGAAGGAAGAGCATTTCAGGCAGGAGAGGAAACTGCATGTGAAAAGGCTCAAAGTCGAAGGGGAGCGGGACAGTGAACAGATCAAGGTGCAGCCTGGGTGGGAGACCCCAGAAAGACCCCCAAATGTCAGGCCAAGGCATGTGGACTGGATTCTTCACTCCATGGGAGCAAAGGCCAACACTGAACCTCCAGTTTAGCTGGAACATCATCATTTTGGAGAGAGGGTTCTGGCATACAGGCAGGGAGGTGAGGTACACTTGGCGGCCGGGAGGCCAGGCAGAGGGCCAGTGTTTGCTTGACTTCTGAGGAAGACTGGATGGGACTCTGGGTTCTCAGCTCTGGGAGGTGAAGAGGGAGAACAGAAGGCGGGACAGCTCCCAGGTGTGTCTGCTCAGGTGCGCAGGGAGAGGCAGGTTTGGGAAATCACTGAGGAACTCAGTCTGGACTTGCTGCGTAGACAAGCCCAGAGCCCAGAAGACGCCCACGTCACTCACCCATGCGACCGAACCCATGACGGGGTCTTCGTCAGCCACGTCCTCTGGTCTCCCAGCTGCTGGCTTCCTGCGGGCTTTCAGTCTAAGGCAAGAAACCAGGACTTTGCAGCTGGGATGGCTCAGGGCACAAAGGGGCGGGCTGCCCCCTGCTCCCAGCAAGGATACTTAAATGAGGACAGAGACTTCCCCGAAGCTGGAGCTGGAGACCCTCCTGATGAGGGCATCAGTGCTCCTCCTGGACAGCCAGGGCTTGGGAGAGACCACACGATTGGCCAAGGCCACCAAAGCCTGAATTTCCATCACTCAAGACCCTTCTGGGTCTGCTCTGCTCTGTGTTCCTGGGGTTCATTGATCTCACCCCCACTCCCTACCGCATTCTCCCTGGCCCGCCCTGGGCCCGAGGCTTACATGCAAATGAAGATGAGGCACAGACACAGGGCGACTACGATCACGGTGCCAGCGCCTCCAAGGGCCCCCAGAAACTCTCCTGCCCTGGACTCCAGTTTTCCTGCGGGAAGAGGGCTGTGAGGAGATTCTCTCCCAGAGCTCGTCTCCCCGAAGAACTTGCTCCCGAATGCTCCCCAGCCACGAGAGGGCGCACTCCACCCTCGCCAGCAAACACCTTCTGTTCACCCCCAGCCGACCCCTGCACCAGGCCCCTGACCTGGCAGTAGGAGGACGGCGATGCTCTGGGCCCCGAGGGCGTTCCGGGCTTCGCAGCTGAGTCTGAGGTCGTCGGAGACGAGTCCCCAGCTGAGGCTGAGGTTGCTGGAGGCCCAGGGCCCGGCGGAGCTGGCCGTGGCCGTGAAGGAGGCGTCGCTGCTGTTCCCCTCCACCAGCCCTTCCCCCAGCCGCCAGCGCAGGGAGGGGGCCGGGTGGGCTCGGGTGGAGCAGCTGCAGCGCAGACCCTTGGCCTCCCAGGAGCAGGAGGGGCCCAGCAGCTGGGGGGGATCTGAGGGGGGGAGCAGGACGGTTGGGAGGTGTCCCCCCCCCAGGACCCCGCTTCTGCCCCCAGGGGCCCCCCACTCACAGAGCACCGAGAGGCTCAGGGAGACGAGGGCGGAGCCCAGCGCGTTCTCAGCTCGGCAGGTGACCTCCCCTCCATCCCCGACGTGCACTCCAGGCAGCTCCAGGTGACTGGAGTTGGAGATCAGGGAGGCATTCGGGGCTGGGGACCCCCGGAACCAGCTCAGCTGCGCAGGGGGGTTGCCGTCAGCATCACAGAAGAGGTGGAGAGCCTGGCCCTCCGGGATGGAAAGGGACGAGGCGTTTCCCTGGCTCTTCAGAGCTTGGGAGAGAGAAAGGGAGGGAGGGAGAGTACAAGGATGCATAAAGAGAGAGGGAGGGAGATGCAAAGATGCAGAGAGTGAGAGAAGGATGCAAAGACCCAAGGAAAAGTGGGAGAGGGGGCGGCGTGGGTGGCTGACCATCCCCACGCCTTGCTCCTCCCAGGATCCTGTGGCAGCCCCCCGCCCCGCTCCCCTGGCCCATGTTGTCTTGGTCCAGCTTGAGATCAAAGGCTGGGGCCTTGACACCCCAAGGGGGTTGACGCAAAGCTCCCAGCCTCAGAGCTTGGGGCACCTGCCTGGATGGTCGGGCAGAGAGAGAGAGAGCAGGGCCCCAGGCAGCGTCAGGCGAAATAGATTCCGCGAACGCTGAGGGGAGCAGGACTCGGGAGCCCGCGGGGGATGGGAGGGGGGCCCAGAGCAGTGCCTTGGGAGGTGAGACAGCCCTGCTTGGATGAGGAACAAAGAGGTCCGTGGTGACGTGTGAGAACTGGACCCGGGAGGGGCAAGGCGTGCGGAAAGCCTGCAGTGTGACTCACGGCTTGGAACTGAATGTGGGGAGGGGGCTGGCTCTCGTGCTTGTTCCTCCCACATCTGGCCCCATCAGAGAGGTGGTCCCCACAGGAAGTGCCCAGCCCCGGGGAGAGGGGGCCTTGCCTACCTGTGTCGTTTCCGCAGATGCTGATGGTGAGGTTCTGTGGGGAGTCTGGGGGAGAAGGGTCCGGCGCCCGCCTCAGTGGGGAGGAGGGGGGCGCACGTGGTCCTGTGCCCAAGGGGCCGCCTAGACGCCCAAGGCTCAGGTGTGGTCAGGTTAGCTTCTCCCCCATCCGTCCTCTATCTCTCTGTGTCCCTGGGTCTTTCTGGGGCTCTCCCTCTGCCTGGGATTCTCTCCTCCACACACCCCCACTCTCCGGGGGGGTGGGCTGGGTGGTCCCGCTCAGCACTCACAGGAGACCTGGAGCTGGACAGTCCTCTTCGTGGCCACCTGGGCTCCTTGGGGTCGCACCCAACAGGTGAGGTTGGTGCCGTGGTCCTGGAGCCTCAGGGTGAGGGTGAGCACCGAGGAGTGGTGAGTCCTGGGGCCCAGGGGGTCCAGGGCAGCCCCCGTCCAGGAGAAGGTGGGGGCAGTCCAGGAGACTGCCCCCTCACAGGACCCTGGCAGGCTGCAGGTCAGGTTTGTGGGGCGGCCCAACTCCAGAGGTCCCAGAAAGTGGATGTCGGGTTTCTCTGTCAGGGCTGAGGAGGAGAGAGGGGCCCCCGGGCCCCCGGGGCGGGACCCAGAGGGTGGCCGTGAGAGCGGCCAGTGCCCCAGGGCTGAGCGGCCGCTGTCCGCATCTCCTCCGAGCAGCAGGGCAGGGGCTGTTCTGTGCCTGTGCTAGGGGCGGGTCCCCACCCCCAGGGGCTCTCCTGGGTCCTGCCATACCTGTCACCCGCAACTCCAGCGTCTCATCCCTTTTCGTATGCATTTCCTTCCATTTTCCCTTCACTCGGAGCCGGTAGGTCCCCGAGTCGCTCCTTCTGGCGTGTCTGATGAGCAGGGAGCAGTTGCTGGCTGTGGGGTCCTGGAGGAGGAAGCGGCCCCGCGTCTCCTCCTTCACCGGCTGGTCTGGCTTGTTTGTGGCCACAGGAGGATCGTAGAAAGTGTTGTCCTCGTCCCAGAACCAAGAGACGTGCAGGGGGCCAGACCATGGGGTCCCGGGGAAGGAGAAGGCGCAGGGCACCAGCACGCACTGGCCCTCCTGCAGCGACACCGACTCCTGCAGGTGCAGCTGGATCCGCGGCTCCTGCTGCAGGGACCCTGCGGGACACCGGGCTCAGCGGCAGCTCCCGCCGTCCCCCCCACCCCCCCCGCGCCCGCCCTGGGCCCTCGGCCCCTCACCCGCCCACAGCAGGGGCAGCAGCAGCAGCAGCATGTCGGTGTCTGCAGGGCAGGGGCGTCCGGGTCCCCATTCGGGGCAGGAAACGCCCCAAGTGCAGGGGGAAGGGCCCAGCAGGAAGCGGGTGGGGACAGCTGCGGCCTCCCAGGGAAGGGGAACTTGGGGACCTCAGGGGCTGGGGGTGGGGAGGAGAGGCTGTCCAGGGTCACCTGTCCTCCTTGAAGTTCTGAGAGGCTGAGACGCTTGTCTAGTGGAAAATCTGAGGGTAAACACCATGCAAATGGTGCTTGTTATATCAAGAGTTAGAGCGGGATGCCGGAGAGAGAAGAGAGGGCAGGCCTGTTTGTGGTCATTTGGTCAGGGCTTGGTGTTAGAAGCAGCCTCTCGCCGAAAACCAACAAACGTTCTGGAAAATAACATTTTCCTATAACCATCAAAGAGCTGGCAAGCATAAAAGGAATTTTCAGCTCCAAATCCGGTGGAAGGCAGGAGGCCAGGTGGAGGGGAACTGAGCACATCCTTGCCCCTTGTGGGAAACTCGAATTCTGGTCTTCTTGAACCTAGGTCTGGTGGGACAGAGATGAAACACAGGCCCACCCGAGATGGATGTCTGATGGGAGAAGCTCACCTCCTTCAGTGGAAATCCCCAAAGGTGAACCTCAGTGCAGAAGCAGATTTGCCACAGGGAAGCTAACGAAGCTCTGTTTGCAGGGTTTCTCATTTGTTCAGGCCTTTTCAAGTACCTGGCAGAATTCTCAATGCTCTCTTATGGAAGAAACTGAACAGGAGTTTCCCCAAGTTTGACAAAGATCTTAAAAATGTAAGGCATTCCCAATAATGTGTTCAAAAGAAAAGCTTTTTTTTTTTTTTTAATTTTTATTAATTAAATTAATTAATTTATTTTTTGAGGTACCGGGGACAGGTATTGAACCCAGGACCTCGTCTGTGGGAAGCTGGCACTCAACTACTTGAGCTACATCCACTCCCCAAGGAAGATTTTTGAACTTCATAAAATATAAAAAGAATTTCATTCCACCCAGGCAGAGGAAATACTGACTGCTCTTTGTATTCTCTTTGTAAAAAAAAAAAATATATATATATATATATTACAAAGCTTTTTTCATATAAAGAGGCAATCAAAGGGTATCCATCAAAAAACAGGAAAAATGTTTTATGCAGAGGTGCCATGCAGGTATGCTATATGACTAAAAAAAAAATAGATAAATTTTCTGAATTGTCTTGTATTTTGGTATTCTTCAGCATTTTAGATTTTACAATTTGATGTGATGTTTTCTCATCCCCCTGAAATACTCACATAAGTGCCAAATTTTGTGTTATTTTTCTAATGAGTGATCCTAATATTTGTATAATATTTGGGTCAGTCCCTGCTTCAGTGTTCAGGTGAACAAGAGGTAGCCTGCTGTATTAGTCAGTCAAAGGGGACCTAATGCAATATACCAGAGATTGGCTGGTCTTTATAAAGGGTACTTATTTGGGGTAGAAGTCCACAGATACCAGGCCAAAAAGCATAAGTTTCTTCTCTCACCAAAGTCCATTGCCATGTGTTGGAGCAAGACAGCTGCCGACGTTTGCCAGGGTTCAGGCTTCTGGGGTTCTTCTCTTCCCGGAGCTGCGTTTCTCTCCGGGCTTAGCTCCTGTTTCCTCCACAAGGTCAGCTGTAGACTATCAGGTGAACGGCTCACTTCTCTTCTCCTGGGGCCTTCTCTCCAACATCAAAACTCCCAACATCAAAACTGCTTCCCAAAAACCGCTACTCAAAACTGCTTCAACCCTGTTCTTGCCATGCCTTTTATATTTGATTCCCCACCCACCAAGGGGTGGGGCTCAACGCCCTGATCATAACCTAATCATGCCCAGATTAACAGATCAGTTTACAAGCATGATCCAATTGTATTTTTGGAATTCATAATTACATCAAATTAGCCAACGGCTACACCTGCCTTGTCCTCCATTCCCCAGATACTACAGGAAAGACTGCCTGGGACCGGGCAGGGCTGGGACTAAGGGCAGAACATGGTCATGGCCACAAGCCATGCTTCGCGGGGATGTACAGCACAAACTCCTGTCGCCTGGGGGCTTTAACAAATCTCTACTCTGAGAATCTGCCTATCGCTCTGTCTCCATGGGAACCAAACGTAAGGCGATTTGACCGTCCTTAGACCAGTCCCTTTCATTTTCACAGGAATTTCCAGGTATACACTTGGAGCATTTTCATTTTCTAGATGGTTTGTGCATGCATTATAGGCTGTACCCCTTCCCAGAGTCCATATCACTCACCCTTAGAGAGAAACCACTATTCTGACTTTTATCATCATTGATTAGTTTTGCCTGTTCTAGAATTTCATGTAAATGAAATCATGCACTAACCCTTTTGTACCTCTCGTTTTGATCTCAGCATATCGTCTACAAAATTTATCCACATTGTCGAGTGTGTCTGTTTGACTTTTTATTGCCATGCATTACTTTATTGTATGAATATACCACTATTTGTTGATCTCGTTTTATGTAGATGGATATTTGGGTTAATTCCAGTTTAGGGTCATTGTGAATAAAGTTGGTAGAACATTTTTGAGTGGACAAGTGCACTCACTTCCCTTGGGCAAATCCTAGAAGTTTCCGGAATGACCAAGCCATAGGGTAGGTGGTGTTTAGCATTAGTAGATACTGTCAAATATTTTCCAAAGTGTTTGTACTCATTTAGAGTTTCATCAGCAGTGCTTGAGAGTTCCAGTTCCTCTACGTCCTTGCCAACAGTTAGTATGATGTCTTTGTAATCTTACCCATTTGTAAAAACTACAGTTATATTGCTTTTCATGGGCCTTAAGAACTGCTGTCTTTATCAGAATTTTGTGTTTTTTGTTCTTCTTTTTTGGTGGGAGCCATCTCTTATTGCTATTAGCTTATTATTTTAAAAATTCATACATTTTGTAGCTTATTTCTATGATACCATTTTGAGTCAATTATTTATTTATTAAGCAAAGAATATTTTAAGAAGACTTAAAACTGTGTCTCCAGTGTAGCTAAATTCTGAGAAAACAGACATGAAATATGAAATATAAATGGTCTCATTACTAGTTTACATAATTGATACATTTTGGGTATGCTAAGATAATTTCACAGTAGTCTTAAACATTTGTAACTTTATTTCTCTGAGTTTTTAAGTTATTTTTCATTTTTGTACTTAGAACTTACTTTAAGTCAGTGACAGTTACCTTATCTATTTCCAATTTTTTATCATGAGTTTATTTTTCATTTCTCCTTTGAGATACAGCAAACATCCAAAGAGTGGTGCCTGAACTATCCGTGTTTAATGAATAGTTATAAAGTAACCCCTCGATGGAAGTCCCCACACAGTTATGAAATAGATTATTGCAAGAAACTCCCCCTTCCCTTCCAATTCTCTTCCCCTGCTCTTTATTTTTCTCATTACAATTTTAGCGTTATGAATGTATCACCAAATGATGTAGTTTGGTTTTGCCTGTTTTTAAACTTTACGTTAGTGGAATCTGCTGACATATGATTTTGCATCTTTCACTCAACAGGATATTGCAGCGTTTCTTTGTTTTTATTGTACTATAGGCAACACTTGTATAACTACAGCACAGATGCTACATTCTACCACTGACAGATGTTTGTGATTCTTTCTGTAGAGCCATTGTGGAGATTCTTGATGTTCTGTCGTGGTGCACAGCGGCGAGAGATTATCTAGATCAGTTCTGTCTCCTAGAAATATAAGGTGAGCCACATATGCAAGTCGCAGGGTAATTTAAATTTTTCTAAGTGCCACATTAGAAAAGTGTCTTTAAAAAAAAAACGGTGGAAGTTGCAATAATATATTTCATTTAAACCATATATGCAACTATTATTTCAATATATCTGGTCATTATAAAAATTATTGAGATAGTTTACACTTTTTTTTTGGTTACTATGTCTTTGAAATCCAGTGTGTGTTGTACTCTTACAGCACAACTTTATAACATCTGTAGCACGTGGCCCTATACCCACACTGCAAGTGGGCAATAAGCACAGGGAACAAATGGCTGCCATTATTGGCCAGCAGTGCTCTAGAAATAATTGTTGCAACCACTTTGGGGGAAAATAGCGTTATCTAATAAACTGAGGATATGCTACATCCCAACAATTCCACTCCTGGATTTCATTTGTTAGCTGGCTTGTTGTGGTGCCTTTCATGAAGCACCTGCACCTGGGAGCCTACTCTTCTATGGGTTTTCTTTTTCTAATGGATTTGTAGAAATTCTTCATTTATTCTACACTTGATCTTAGCCAAAAGGCCGAGAAGCGATCTTCATTTATTGTAGATACCGGTTCTTTCCTTGCTTGTTATATGTGTTGCAGGGATCTTCTTGTACTAAGTGGCTGATGACTTCACTCTCCCCATGGTGTCATTTATGAAGAGAGTTCTTAATTTTAATATACTTGGAGTTTTCAATCTTTTCTCTTCCTACTTCAAGACCATACTGATATCATCCTTCATCATCTTCTTAACACCGCTGTCGTTTTACCTCTCATGGCTGGGGCTTCAATCCCTCTGCACTTGATTTTCATGTGCTAGGGATCCACTTTCATTTGGGTGCATGTAGATCTCTACACTTCCACATATTTCATTCAACGGTCTATTGGTTTCCCGCTTTCCTGTATCACCTCCTCTATCACACATGAGGTTTTCTTTGGTCAAGGTACGTTTCTAGGTCCTCTGTTCTGTTCCTTCTGTCTATTGCTCTATCCCTGTGTCAATACAACACTGTGTTATTTTTTATAACATTGTAATATGCCTTGCTATCTTTAGAGCCACTCGTCACACATTGCTCTCCCTTGTGATCACTGTGACTATACTTGGAAGTTTCCACTTCAATATGAATTTTACAACAGAGTTACCAAGATCCACAGGAATCACCTGGAGGATTATGTGAGATATTCCTTTGACACTGTAGATTAATTTGGATACAACTGACATTTATGCAGTATGGTCTTCCAGTCCATTAGCATGGCATGTTATTCCATTTACCTACATCTTTAACGTACTTCAGTAGAGTCATAAAATCCTCCATAGAGGTGGTGCACATTATATTTTAGCTAGATATATCTCTTAATTGTTAGAGATAGTCTAGGCATATCATACCTTTTTATGCTATAGTCACTAATATCTTTTATAAAATTCCAAGTTTATTTTCTGCAATATACAAATTCAACTGATTTTTTGTAATTTGATTTTGCATCTAGCAGCCCAGCTAATTATGAAGCACAAAAATATATCTGTCTATTTTTTGGATTTTCTATTTATATAATCATATCATTTATGAAGGAAAGCTTCTTGGCTTTTTTCCACCTGGCCCCCTCTGGCTCTCATCCTACTCAACTCGAGAGGCATCTCTCGAGCTGGAGAGTCCAGATCTTGCCCTGGGGCAGCCCCATATCTTAACCCTCTGTTCTGTCCCATTTGTAGGTGTGAGAAACAGATGGAGGGTGAAGGGAAAGGAAGTTGCAACCAGAAGCCACAGGGTATAGATAGAAGAGGAAATTTCCCCATTACCTCTACCAGGAAAGCAGGGTCCCAAGTGGAGGGAAGAAGCCAGGCTGGCCCGAGGTTTTTCCTAAAAAAAAAAAAGTGGAATAGCTAAAAGGACTCAAGTGGGGAAAAGAAACAACCCTCTCACCTTTGAGAAGGGCTACCGAATTCATGTCAAAGGCAGGAGCATGTATATACTACATTTGTATATATGTAACAAATTCACATAGAATTACTAATGATAATTTTGGATGTAAAACATTTGGAGGTTGAGATGAAGCAAAAACTAAAATGACTCTAGATAATAAAGTAGCATGAATCATAAGCTTCCCTCTTGTGGAGGAGAAAGAAGCACTATTGAAAGTCCTGGACTCAGTGGTGAGGAAACGGGATGAGGATTTGGGAGGTGGCCCCTCGGCCCTGGCAACACTGCAAAGAGAGAGAGACGGTCAGTAAAAGACTTCCCGTGGTGGGAATGGAGGTTGAATATTTGCAGCATGATGTCTACTATCCAATTTACGCTGCTTTCTGCCCTGTAGGGCCATTCTCGTCTGCTGTACCCTCTGGGAAGAGTGTCACACAAAATACCCTCGTAACAGTGCTGGAGAAATGCAGGAAAGAAGTCTTTGTGCCTTACAGAAGGGACATCAGCTTGCATATGACCAGGAGAGCGCCACTGCCCCCGGGAGCCCCCCAGCATATTGTGCTGGGCTGGCATTTTCGGATTCTCTGTAATTACGAAGCAGGGGGGCAGGCTGCAGGAACTGGGGGGCCCTGGTTTGTACCGTAAATATAAAAATCTGGTGCTGCAAACTTGGAAGATAACAGCCTGGTATATTGCCATTGGGACAAAATGGAAAATGGAGACAAGGAACTGGGAACAAAGGTACAACGCCTGCTTGAGGATATGATGTGATTCGGTGAGGCGGGAAGTAAGTGGGGGTGATGGTGAAGGAAAGGCTCCTCCTGGGAGAGGAAGGATGAAGTTGATCAGCAGTTGCTCCAGGGATAAAAGAAAGGTCTGTCCTACTTAGAAATGGCTTCCATTGGGTGCGTTATGTCTAGTTTGCATTTCTATTTTGTTTGACTGCAAGTGTTTATAAATATATATATATATATATATTTTTTTAGAGAGGTTGTAGGTATATTTTTTTAGAGAGGGTGTATGCATAAAATACAGGATTCCCATATACCACCCTCTTGTATTTATAAATATTTTAAGTAGTTTCCACCATTTAAATACTGGGAATGCTCTTGGCGCCTAGCTTTTTTGGAAAAACTAGAAGGTCTGGCATTCCTACATGATGACAACCAACAGCTAAAGCTGAGCAGACGCTGCTCCCCTTAGTCTTGCTGCACTCCCTTCCCCATGCTGAGCCTCCTCTACATTCACACTACAACACTCAGAGCCTGTTTATCAGGACATTTGCCCCTTTGTTTTCCTTATAGATGTACCACACTCATTTCCCATGCCTTGGAGTTTTTGGAATTGCCTGCTAAAACCAAAGCATCTATCCTGGAAAGATGACTGCGCCAAACAAAAATCCCACTGGCCAAAGGGTGTCGGTTTAATTCAGCTTCTCAGCGGGGCTCACGTGAGGTCTGGGAGGAAGCAAAACCCAAAGCACGTCTCTGCTGGACCAGCTGTCATCAGAGGCTTGGACGCATTTCAGATCTCGGTTTCCCAGAGCTGCTGTAACTAAATGCCGTGAAGTAGATGGTTTAACGCAACATAAGTGTGACAGGTCTGGGGGCCAGAGGTCTGAATCAAGGTGCTGGCAGCGCCTGCGCCTCCTCTGAAGTCTGCAGGGTCTGTAGGGTGTGGTAGTGGCTTGTCAGTAACTCCAAGTATTCTTTTGGAATAACTCAGTCTCTGCTTCCATCCTATAACTGTCCCCCCCGCCTCTTCCAAACTTCCTCTTCTTATGAGAACACAAGTCATATTGGAATAGAACCACCCTAATCCATTTCAGCCTCATCTTAATATCCTCAAAGATCCTATTCCCAAATAGGGCCACACCAGAGGGCTGGGGCTTAGGACTTGAGCACGTCTGTTTAGAGGATGCAGCTCAATCCACGTCAAGGAGACAACATTCCTAAAATGTACCTGTGCCTGGCCTAGCCTACCTCCTCCAATCCAACTTAGGCAAATAATAACGGTGGGTATGAGCATAAAATGAAGAGGATAAATGGATAGGGGATTTCAAGAGTTTAAGCATAGAGAGCAGATATGTTCCATGCGATGTTTACTGTTTATTGGACAGCTAGATTAGACAAATGTTACACCCTAGTTGCTACATGTACTTAAGGAATTTAAAGGGAAAGGAAGCTCAAGTACATCAATGCCAAACTCATGAAAAAAGAAAAAAATAAAGAACCTATAAAAGCAGCAAGACATAAAAAAGCAAGTTAGCTTAGATGGAATCACAATAATAAATATAACCAAATTGTCACCAGAAACTTGGGGTCCCCCTCAAATGGTGGAATAACATCTCTAAAATGTCAAAAGAAAAAAAAAATGCAAAGCTATAATTCTATTTTTTTCTATTTATAAAAATGAAGGAGAGGGAGTTGTGCATCTGATGTGGAGGACAAGGCTCCCAGAAGAGCGAGCCTCCTGCTAAAATAAAACCAACTGTAAGCTACAAGCTTTGGAAGTAACTGGGGGTAAAAGCAAACCGATTTTGGAGGGGACTGAGAATGTGGAGGTGTTGACCAACCAGGGGTGATGGCTTTGCCCCAACTGACAGCCAGAGCTTCAGGATAGAGCAGGGTGCCTGAAACTCTATTGGAATTCCTGCCATCTTTCTGGCATAAGGAATCAAGGGGAAGAGCTTGGGGCAAGTATGGACACTGGAGCACGAGGGGAGAAATCCCACGAGAGAGAGAGCCATCATGCATTGTCACCTCCCCTTGTTGCAGAGGGACTCTGAGTTACTGAGATGCTGAGAGCCTTGTCTGGACTCACCGGGTAAGGACTGGCAGGTTCCATCCTCTACACCACTGTCTACACAGGCAGGAGAACACCACCTGGCCAGATCCCTGCAAGTGAGAGCCTCTGGACCCTTGGGGAGACCAATGAGCCAATTCATCTTTACGTGTTGGGAGCTGTTTAGACGGAAGCCCAGGCTGGGATCCCAGCCTTTGGAGGGAAGGCACATTCTCAGGGACAAAGGTGCCGGGTGGACTTGACCTGCAGCCACAGTAGAAAAATGTGATCCCTGCCAGTGACTCCAGGGCCTCCGTGGAGTCGGCTCCGCAGTCTCCACTCACTGTCCCTCTCCCAGGGGGGCTTCAGTGCCCCTTGGCCCTGATGCTCAGGCCCAGGCCAAACCTGAGAGCAAAGGACGGGGAGCGCCTGGGTGGGGACTGAGACCCCCCACCTGCCAGCTGGTCAATGTTGCAAAAGTGATCTATACTCTCTGTGCCTCGGTTTGCTCATCTGAAAAAATGGGGGCAATAATAAAACTGCTATGGAAGATAAAGTGAATTTGCACGTGTGAAATTGTTAGGACAGTGCACGTGGCACTCACCCATTCATGTTTATTAAACACCAGCTGTGTGCCAGGTCTTGCTGTACAGGTGGGGATAGAGTAAAAAACTAACATTGTTGAAAATTAGCCCTCCTGGATATTACATTATAATTGGAGAGAGAAATAAGAAACAAGGAGAAGAAGTAAAATACATAGCAATATAGCATGTTGGAAAGTGAAAAATACTAAGAAAAACTCAAAGCAGGCACAGAGGGTAGGAAACTTTAAAGGCTGTCACAGCTCTTCAGTGTGACCATGGAGAACCTCTCAGAGGAAGTGACATTTATGTAAAGACATGAAAGAAGTGAGAAAATGAGGCTTGCTGTTGTCTGGGGAAGGTGCAGCCCAGTAAGAGGAAACAGTAAGCACAAGCACTTCTGATATTTTAATTTGTTTTTCAATTTTTTTTTTCAGTACTTGATTTTTTTTTATTTTTAAAGAAGCTTAGGTTATGTAAATGTTACATAAAAAATATAAGATAAATGTCACACTGAATTCTAAATATACCACTACAAAGTACGAGTTTACTGCAAAAAAAAAATATATATATATATATATATAAGGGATTCCCATATGTCGCACTCCCTCCCTCCCTCTCCCACACTTTCCCACACTGACAACATCCTTCATTATTGTGATACATTTGTTACAATCAATGAACCCATATTGAAGCATTGTTACTAACCATGGACTATGGTTTACATTATAGTTTACACTCTGTCCCACACAATTTTGTAGGTTATGACAAAATATTCAAGGGCCTGTATCAGTCACTGCAATATTATGCAGAACAAATCCAATGTCCTGAAAATGTCCCCATATTACACCTGTTCTTCCCTCTCCCATCCCTCAGAACCTCTGGTGGTGACTGCCTTTATATCAATGATAAGAGTTCTTCCATTGCTAGAATAATTGTAAGTCTATAGTAGAATAATAACAAGTCTACTTTAGCCCATTAGTTATTCCACAGCCTTGAGGATTTGGGGATGGTGATGCCCATTCTGCTTCTAAGTGAGAGGGGCCTAAGATCCGATGGGGCAGATGGATGGGACTCTCTTGCTGGCAGCTGCAGACACTCTCTGTTCCTTGGGATGGGTGTTGTCCATTATCATCTCCTTCTTAGTTGTCCTGGATGAGTCCAGTGAACTGGAGAGTAGGTGTTGCAACTCTCCTGAGATTCGGGGCTCAACTGGCACATGGATGGACAAAAGATTTAAGTCTCTGGGACATATATTAATCAAGTATAGTGCTAATTATGGGTTCATATAAAAAGGAGCAGAAGAGCCATACGTAGATAACTTATAAATGAGTCTAACTCTGTTACACTGGGGGGCATAAATTCCAAAGTAAGGCCCACTGACAGGGTGCCAAATTCCTAAGCTTGTCTGCCTTGCTTATAGTTTCTTGTTTTTCAAATTTTAATTAATTTATTTTAAATTTAATTTTTGGCATTTACTCTATTTTATCCAAACTGGAGCCCTTCAAAATTTTCTTCCAGTACTTCCAATCTTATCCCATCACACCACTTCCCAGCAACTTCTCTCCAGTTTTCATTCTGTCCAAATTGCATTCTACCAGGTTCAGGTCTTCTGAGATTTCAGTATCAGCTATGAAAATTTGATGGTAAACCAGGAGTCCCAAGTGCCTGCAGTTTTTCAGTATTTTATTATCCAGGGAAAATAATAGGAGCTCCTATGCTACGTAAGCACAATGAACCCCCCCCCCCCATAATATTTAGGGAAATTGTCTTGGTCATTTCATTCTGCTTGTCACAGCAAGTGGAAACAAAGCTGCATTTCCTGAATTCCCTCATACTATTGCCACAAGGCTAATGAGTGTAAACTCTTTTATGGACGTTTGGAGACAGCAGGGGAGAATGGTTTCGCGGGAGAGGAAGCAACTTAAAATTGGGTATTAGACATCATTGTTGCTAAAGTTCACCATTTTCCCACAACCCAGAGAGTCATTGATGGCCAACTGTCTCCTGCCGCCATGTTGCTGGGATCCCATCTCTTCTAACTGAAGACCTGCCCCCACCCCCACCCCTCCTATTGCCACTGGAAGTGCCCCCATCCCCGCCCCCCAGTCTCTTCTCTCTTGGCCGCAAAAGTGAATCTAAAAATTCATATTAGTTTAAAATGTAAAGTAATTTTAGTCTATTTTTTTAAAATCTCAGCATCCAGACAAGGCCCAGACTTTTTGTTTCTACATCTCAAACACTAATTTAATTTTTAAAAATTTGAAATAATTATAAACTCACAGGAATGTCCATAAACTGTACCCTTTGCCCAGTTTCCCCCAATGGTGACATGTGTATGACTGTAGTACAATCTCAAAATCAGGAAAATGAAAGTTAACTTGTCTTTAGATCTTATTCAGATTTCACCATTTTTTAACATGCACTCGTATGTGTGTGTGTGTTTGTGTTGCAACGTTAAACAATTTTGTCACATGCATCAATTTGTGTAACTACCACCTTAATCACCACAAAAGAACTCCCTTGGTTTATCCTTTTGTTGTCACATCTACCCCTACCCCATCCCTGCTCATGGAAACCACTAATCTGCTCTCCATTTTCTATAATTCATCAGTTTGTTTAAATTAAATAAATAAATGTACACTTCTCTCCCTGAGGTATATTCTATAGTTTATGTTGAATGTGAAAATGTTGTTTTCTTCTTTACCCCCACCATAGCAGTATTGGTTTACTATATAATTTTATTTTTTTTAAAGGATTTATTTATTTACTTTATTTATTTCCCCTCCCCCAGATGGTTCTCTCATCTGTCTGCTCATTGTTTGCTCACCTTCTCCAGGAGGCACCGGGAACCAAACCTGGGACCTCCCACATGGGAGGCGAATGCCCAATGGCCTGAGACACAGCCACTCCCCGCGGGCTGCGGCATCTGTTGGCTTGTGGCATCTGCTTATTTAGGCGTCTGCTCATTGCGGCAGGCACAGCCGTCTAGCTTGTTGCAGTGGGTGCAGCATCTGCTTGTCTTCTTTAGGAGGCACCGGGACCCAAACCTGGGATCTCTGTGTGGTAGGTGGGCACCCACCTGATTGAGCCACATCTGCTTCCCATTACAATTTTATTTTGATGAGTGACATCAAGACATGAAAAAAAATCTTTTATAAAAACACGGCCCTGAGCCAGCATGCTTCCTAGAATCTCATGGAAGTGTTTTGAGCTATGACATTGAACCTGGGCTTTAGGGAATGGGATCGACAAGTCCAGAGTGGAAGAGGGTGAGTGATAGGAGGATGGTAAGGGAGAAGTTGTGTTGGGCAAAACTCTTTTGGGTGCAAGCAAATAAAATCTGATTCAAATTGGTCTAATCAAAAAGCAACGTTTTGGCTCATTTAACTGGAAAGTTCAGATGTACGCTGGCTTCAGGACCAGCTGGTTCTGAACTTAATATCACACACACACAAAATTAATCTTCTTTTCCTCCTTCCCCTATCCAATTCCTATCCTCCCCTTCTTCCTTTCCTTTCTCCTCCTTCTTCCCCTTTCTCTTCTCCCTTAGAGTTTAACTTCTTCTGTGCCAGGTTTACGCCCCTCATTTATTGGGTTCTGACTACTCTTGGCCTACCACTTTCCCTGTTTAAGGACCCCAGTAGCAAGAGGGCAGGTATTTTCCAAAAGCTGTAGCAAAAGTTCTTGTTTTAGTCTGCTAACCTGCTGAAATACAAGCACATAAAATGGGTTGGCCTTTACAATGGGAATTTATTAGTTTACAAGCTTACAGTTCTGTGGCCATGAAAATGTCCAAATCAAGGCACCATCAAGGCAATGCTTTCTTCCCAAAGACTGGCTGCCAGTGATCCTGGTCCCCTCTGTCACATGGCAAGGCACATGGTGGTATCTGCTGGCCTCTCTCTTCTCTTTCACTTTTTCAGCTTTCTCTTCTCTCTCTGTATTCATCCCATTTATAAAGGTCTCCAGTTAGAGGATTAAGACTTACCCTGGGCCATGCCTTAACTGGCCCATTTGGGGAATGGAGTTGGCCCTGACGGTGCAGGTGTCTCTGTCCCTCCAGGAAATGAGCACAGAGTCTGTGATGGAGCAGGGGGCCTTTGTGACCTCAGGCACATATTTTTTCCTACCCCCTGGGATTCTTTGATCAACACTGATGAAGAACAGGGTGCTGTTACTGGGGTGGGGTTAAAACTAGACTCTGAGCCTTCAAGGGCCACACATGACCCCAGATCCAAAAGTGCAAAATAGCACCCGAAGTCAGGACTTCTTTCTTGCATTCCCTTAGCACCATCCATTAACACAATAGTATTGTGTGTAACATACTGAAGGTTTGGGGACAAACCAGGGAGCATCATACAAGCCGTGAGTTTCCAGTCACCATGCTACTGGGTCCCCGACTCTCATAACAGAAGATCCTCTCAGCCACAGTCATAGGATTCACATTATGTTATTATGCAGAGTAATTATTGCCTGTTCTTTAGCTCAACTTCCAGACTCGTCCTGGGCTGTCTGTATACCTGAAAAGGTAATTAATTTGTTTTGAAAAATAAGTATATAGGTCGTCTCCCTGAGATAAATTTTGAAGCTGTTTTCAAGTATGGAAATGGTTACTTCTTTTGTTCCACAGCACTGGTTTTGGTCATTTTAATTTTATGTGGTTGGGACTCCGAGAAGGACTTGTTAAAAAGCATGAACATGTGTCAGCATCTCAGGAAGTCCTTGGAAGTGTTTTGTTGTTGTTTTACTAGAGAAGTTATGGGTTTACCAAACAATCATGCATAAAATACAGGATTCTCATATCTTGGAAGGGTTCTGGACTCTGAAATTGAAGGCAGGCTTCAAGGGGAGGTTTTGGGCAGCTAAGTGGGCTGAGGCAGAGGGGGTGGGGGTGTGTGATCGTGGCAGTTAGAGCAGAGGTTTGTTGGGCAGAGTTCATCTGAGTGCAAGCAAACTGGTATAGCACAAACTGGCCTAATGGAAAAAAAGCAAAGTGTTGGCTCACTTAGCTCTAAAATTCCAAAGGTCACCAAACTTCAGGCACAGCAGGTTCCAGAGCTTGTTCGATGTCACTAAAATTATTTTTCTTCATTTTTTTTTGACCCTGTAGCTCTGCTTTTCCCCACTGGCTTGTTCTCAGGCAGGCTCTTGCCACGTGTTGCGTTCTGACAGCTCCAGGCTAACCGTTTAGGGACTCCAGGAGGAGAGAAGCTATTTTCTTGACAGTTGTCTTAGCTTCCCAGCACTGCCGTAACAAAGTACCACAAACCGGGTGGCTCAAAACAACAGAAATTTATTGTCTCCAGTTCAGAAGGCTGGAAGTCTGAGATCAAGCTGTCGGCAATGCCTTGCCTCTCTCAAGTCTGTACGGAAGAGTCTGTCCACGCCTCTCTCCTGGCTTCCTCCGGTGGCTGCCGGCAGTCCACGGCGGCCTCTGCCTCAGTCGTCACCTGGCCTTCACCCCTCTCTGTCATAATAGATTAGAGCCCACCCTGGTCCAGTTGGACCTCATTCTAATTGAACTTCATAACATCTTCAAAGAGTCTATTTCCAAATAAGGTGCCTTCACAGGACCAGGGTTCAGGACCAGTGTCTTTCGGGGGACACCACTCAACCCCTAATGATGGTGGTGCAGAAGTCCTGGAAACCTTTAGAGGAAACTGTCCACAGCTCTTTTTCTAGGAGCAAGAAATAGTCTGATGCAATATGCTGATTTGCCAGTGTTATTTCCCAGGCTCACCCTTGGAGCAAGGAGAGGGGCTAACAGTCAGGAGGGATGGTAAGACCCCCAGAGAAAAATCAATGTGCTGCTATCAGATGAAGAAATGGATTCTTCTGGGCACTGAGGAAATCAACTAAACAAAAAATAACAGCACAGGGAGGCAAAGGGGCCTGTGCTGAATCTTGGGAAACTCAGGAACTTCAGGGAGCAATGGGAGGTGAAGGCAAGTTTGCCAAGGGCGTAAGATTTGGGGGCTGGATCGGGGCTGGAGCTGTGGATCGGATCCCCAGGACTTGGTTAAGTGCTGGTATTTCTACTGTATCTCAGATACTCTCAGAAGGGCAGCTGGCTCCCCGAAGTGGGCTAGTGTGCTAGTCTAGCCCCTTCCCTGCTGTAGGGAGAAGTTATGGGGAAAGTTCCTTTTCTCTTAAATCCGGGTCATTATGTCTACATCTTGTGGCTTCTGGCTGCAATCTCCTTTCCCCTGACCCACCCCTTCTGTGTTTCCACTCTTGAAAGAAAAATCAGAGCATGGGTGTTGGAGAATGAGGCTATCACCCGGCAGGGCCTTGACCCTACAACCCAGAGATGCTTCTGCCACCCCTGCTACTGATGGGGCAATGCCCAGAGGGTGTTGGGATGCTCCTGGACGAGTCTCTGTCCCTCCATTCAGCAGCACAGAGCCTGTGGCTGTGCAGGGGACAGGCCACTGGGAGCCCGGCACCTCCCCTACAGGGGTGGGGCAGTCTGACTCTGACTGTCAGGTCCCTGAAGCCCCACGTTCAAGTCGGCCCCGTGGGAAATTCCCCTTTGGGTGTCCCTCACTCTCCTAGCTTTTGTGTTGGAAATCCTTCTTTGCCCTGCCAGTTCTTCAGTGGCTTTAAGGATATTTAAAATGATTTCCCCCCCTCTAGTTTGTTCACTCAGTGGGAAGGTGGGCTGCTGAACCCCCCAGCTGGCACTCATCTCTTTCCCAACTAAATCCGTGCCCTCTGTGCGCTCATTCTGGCTCCTGACTTTAAATACCACCTGAATGGTGACGACAGCAAGTTCCAGGCGCTTCTGAACTCCAGACCCTCCCCTTGTGTGTCTAAAGCTCGGCGGGGGAAGGAACCTGTTCATGTTCCCCCTGCCCGTCTAGAAGAGACTCAGCATCTCGGTAACTCCGGGTCTCCCCTGCAAGAAGGACCCCCCTGGGGGCCTCTCCTCCCCACCCCCAGCCCCTGAGGTCCCCAAGTTCCCCTTCCCTGTCCCTACCCGCTTCCTGCTGGCCCTGCCACCACCGCCACCCCGCCCCCGCACTCGGGGCATTTCATGCCGGGAAGGGGAACCCTTCCAGCGGAAGGCCCCTGCCCTGCAGACACCGACATGCTGCTGCTGCTGCTGCCCCTGCTGTGGGCGGGTGAGGGGCCGAGGGCCCAGGGCGGGTGCCGGGGTGGGACGGCGGGAGCTGCCCCTGAGCCCGGTGTCCCCGCAGGGTCCCTGCAGCAGGAGCCGCGGATCCAGCTGCACCTGCAGGAGTCGGTGTCGCTGCAGGAGGGCCAGTGCGTGCTGGTGCCCTGCGCCTTCTCCTTCCCCGGGACCCCATGGTCTGGCCCCCTGCACGTCTCCTGGTTCTGGGACGAGGACAACACCTTCTACGATCCTCCTGTGGCCACAAACAAGCCAGACCAGCCGGTGAAGGCGGAGACGCGGGGCCGCTTCCTCCTCCAGGACCCCACAGCCAGCAACTGCTCCCTGCTCATCAGACACGCCAGAAGGAGCGACTCAGTGAAGGGAAAATGGAAGGAAATGCATACGAAAAGGGATGAGACGCTGGAGTTGCGGGTGACAGGTATGGCAGGACCCAGGAGAGCCCCTGGGGGGTGGGGACCCGCCCCTAGCACAGGCACAGAACAGCCCCTGCCCTGCTGCTCGGAGGAGATGCGGACAGCGGCCGCTCAGCCCTGGGGCACTGGCCGCTCTCAGGGCCACCCTCTGGGTCCCGCCCCGGGGCCCGGGGGCCCCTCTCTCCTCCTCAGCCCTGACAGAGAAACCCGACATCCACTTTCTGGGACCTCTGGAGTTGGGCCGCCCCACAAACCTGACCTGCAGCCTGCCAGGGTCCTGTGAGGGGGCAGTCTCCTGGACTGCCCCCACCTTCTCCTGGACGGGGGCTGCCCTGGACCCCCTGGGCCCCAGGACTCACCACTCCTCGGTGCTCACCCTCACCCTGAGGCTCCAGGACCACGGCACCAACCTCACCTGTTGGGTGCGACCCCAAGGAGCCCAGGTGGCCACGAAGAGGACTGTCCAGCTCCAGGTCTCCTGTGAGTGCTGAGCGGGACCACCCAGCCCACCCCCCCCCCGGGGCAGTGGGGGCAGGAGGGGGTCGGGTCCTGGGATCCTATCACCAGAGGAGACTGGGAGGAAGTTCCCAAACCCTTCCCTTCCTTTCCTGTGACTTCTGGGGCAAGGGGCAAAAGCCCCACGTGCCTCTCAACACGTCCTCTCCTCCCCCCAGATGCTCCCCAGGTCACGACTACAAGCTTTTTCCTGGGAAACCTCACAGAGAGTAAGATCCCTGTCCTCCCTGGGGCTGACAGCTCAGGGCTGGGCTGGTGTCTCAGGGCTCAGAAGAGGGGAGGGCTGTGCTTGGAGACGAGACCCCCTCCGACCTCAGCCCCTCAGTCTGCGTCAAGGGACACAGCATAGCTCTCGGCTGCTCTGTGCCTTCCTCTCTCTGCTTCCACCATCTTTCCCAGGTCCCTCCAAAGTGCACTTCCCCACAGCCCTGGAACCCTGTTTCTCTCCTCCCTTCCCTGGGTGAGCTCTTTTCTTGCTGGGACATCACCTCCAATCCCATCCATGTGCCGAGGCCTCCCCCCAACATTCCATCCAGCCCTTTCCCTGAGCCCCACATTTGCACATGGAGCCCTCCTTATGAGTAACACCCCAACCCCAACCTCCCCTCCCACTTACCCTAGGTGTAGTTTGGGCGCCGCGCCAGCTTCCTTTCTCACCAGCTGGACCCCTGAGCCGCTTGCTACTTCACTTTTGCATCCACTTGGCCCCAGACCCAGCTCAGTCCCTGTCCTCTACCCTCTCCCATGGACCATTGCCCTAGCCTCCTCCCCCATCTTCCTAATTCCTCTAGTTCACGCCCACTTGGCCCCAGCAGGGTCTGTCTGCACCCTGAGCTGATTCCATCTTTCTTTGCTCAGCCCCTATTCCTTCCCTGTACTCCCAGGAAAAATACTCAAGTCTCTGCCCAATTGGACTCTGCCTTCCTTTCCACCGTCACTGCATCTTAACAAATCCAGGGCCTCCCTGCCAGTTTGCAGGTGTAGGTACATTTCCCCTCATCGATTCTTTTTTTTTTACCAGGAGGTACCGGGGATCGAACCCTGGTCTCTCCATATGGTAGACGGACGCGGAACCTCTCGAGCCACATCCGTTTCCCCCCTCATCAATTCTTTGCATGTCTCCACCTGAGATGCCCTCCCACTACCCCTTAATACGAGGGTGCCCCCTGACCCGTCCAGACCCTCTCTTCCAGGGCAGGACCCAACTACCAGCTTCCTGGACCCCTCAGCCCAGATTTCCCCACCCCCCCAGCCCTTGTCTCACGGTCCTGTCTCTGGATTTCTAGATCTGTGGGAGGTAAGGGAGAGGCAGCTGCATCCTCCCTCCTCCGTTTCTGTCGCCCAGCCCCACAGACGGGGGCAGGTGGGTGGGGGAGAAAGGCTCTTCCTTGGTCTGCGTGGCTGACAGCACCCCCCCTGCCAGGCTGAGCTGGGCCCTGGAGGGCAAAACCCGGAGCCCCACCCAGCCCTCAGCACCTGGAGTCTTGGAGCTGGCCCAAGAGGAAGCTGGAGGCAGAGGGGCATTCCCCTGCTCCCAGCCTCTTTCCTGAGTCTCTGTGCAGAGCGGGGCCTGTGCAGTGTGGAAGGCAGGCAGCCTGGTCAGGTGTTGGGGCTGTGGGAGGGGCTGATCCTGAGCCAGGAGCTCACCTCCCTCTCCCCTCTCCCACGAGGCCCCTCTTGCTGCCGCTGTGTGTCTGGGGAGCAGGAGGGCTCCTGGCCCCTGGTCTTCACCCTGATCAGGGGTACCCTCATGGGAGCTGGCTTCCTCCTCACCTATGGCCTTACCTGGATCTACTACACCAGGTGAGTGGGCCTGCCCCTCCCCAGGGCTGCCGTGTTTGGACCCAAACTCCAGGGGAGCTGAGCTGCCCTAACCTGTCTGGAGTTAGAATTCAAGTGGCAGCGCTCTGATCTGAGACACTGTGTTCCCTCTGAAGGTGTGGAGGCCCCACGGGAGCAGGATGAGAGGCCTGGGTGAGCCCCCCCTCCTCAAGCCAGAGTTGAGGTGTGGACACGGAGCCCAGAGGGACAGATGTGGGGACAGCACGTCACTGTCTCCCTGGAAACACTCTGTCCAAAACCCACGGACTGCCTGCCCCTTTGTTCCCCCTACCCCACCCTCCATCTCCTGCTGCTACCTGTCCCTCCCCCAGTTTTGTTGCCAAAGGAATAGCTCTATTCTCTACCTCTATAAACTTTTTATTGCACCAAGCTGCCATTGTAAGTACTCTAGCTTTATAAGTCTTGATAATATGTAGTATATGTCCTCTAGTACTAGTCTTCAAGTTTGCCTTGGCTATTTTTTTTTTTTAAGATTGATTGATTGATTTCTTGCCGCCCCCCCACCATTGTTGCTCTCGCTATCTGCTCTATGTCTGTTTGTTGTGTGTTCTCTGTGTTAGGAGGCACCGGAAACCGAATCTGGGACCTCCCGTGTAGGAGGTAGGCACCCAATCACTTGAGCCATATCTGCTCCCTGCTTGTGTCTCTCATTGGGTCTCCTTGTTGTGTCATCTCGTTGTTTCAGCCTGCCACGCCTGCCCATCACTATCTTGTTTGTCTCGCTATCTTGTTTGTCTTCTTTAGGAGGCACCAGAAACCGAATCTGAAACCTCCCAAGTAGGAGGTGGGCACCCAACTGCTTAAGAGCCACATCTGCTCCTTGCCTTGGCTATTCCAGGCCCTGTGCATATTCACATAAATTTCAAAACCAGCTTCAAAATAAAAAACTTTCTATTTCAATCAAGATTACATTAATCCTTTTGATCAGTTTGGGAAAGATTTGAACTTCTTTAAAATATTGAGTATTCTAATTCATGAACACGGTATATCTCTCCATTATTTAAGGCTTCTTTAACTTCTCTAAGCAATATTTTCTAGTTTTCAGTGCAGAGGTCTTAAATCTATTTTGCTAGTTTTACTTTTAGGAATATTATGATTTGGAGTGCAATTTTAAAAGATGTGTTTTTAATTTCAGGGTCTGATTGTTGCTAATATAGATATATAAATAATTTCTGTATGTTGATTTTAGATCCAGCTACCAGGCCTAATTCACATATTAGTTTCAATAGTTTGCTTTTAGAACTTTTTGCATTTTCTATGTATTACTATCTTATCATAGAAAACATGATATTTTACTTCTTCCTTTCAAACCATTGTGCTTTTATTATTTTTCCTGCTTCATTGTGCCCTCTGGTGATTTCATTACAGTTTTGAGTAGAGGTGGTAGTAGTGGATATCTTTGATTTTTTTCTTGACCATAGGGGCAAAGAATTAAATATTTCACTATTAAATATCATAACTGGAAGCTCATGGAATGTAGTACAGTGAATCCATTGTAGTCCTCACCAAAACAATTCTCATTCATAGTTGTATTTGATTTGCATACTGGTTTTAGAAACAGTTTTAATTCATTGGTCACACAATAATCTGGATGTCTAACTTTTCTTGAAAATTTGGAATATCTGCCATTCCACAGGACAGCAAGTCTCTGGGGCTGAGCAGATGCTTGCTGCATCTCCCCACCTGGTGCCATGGTCTCCCCTGCACTGAGCCCAAAGCTCAGGTACCATTTGTCAATTCACTGGCTGCATTTTCTTAGCCCAGGCCTATTACGCTCATTTTCTATCCCTGCCTTCCTCTTGCAGGGATTTAATTTTGTAACTCCTGGGAAAACAGATGCACTGAACCATCAAACAAAACTTCCTCTAGCCAGAGAGAGGGTTGCTCTCTAACTTGATTTTCCTGCTCCAGGCAGCGAAGTCAACCAAAGCCCAAGTGTGCCCCCTAATGGACAAGGCGCGCCGAGCATGCTTGATTCGTGCAGAGGTAAATCACGGAGAGTCAAAGTTCACCAGTTACTACACTGTTTGCTCCAGCTCCCTCTTCCAACACAATTTTGATAAATAATAAAGTAGAAAAAAAAATAGGATGAAAAAAATAATTAGAAAGAGTATTTTAATTAATTAACTATATGAAACAAAAATTGGTAGATTCTAGCAGATCCCCACTTGTAAGAAAATTAAAGAAAACCTTCTCCTAAGTGATAAGCAAGGATATGACAACAAAGTAAAAATGGAACCAGAAAATAGGAACTAGAGAAAATAATTAAGGGGGAAAAGATGACAGTGAAAAATTAAAATTGCAGTAGAGGCATAAAATACAATACTTGACCTACAGGAAGAAAAAATAAAGCAGTGGCACAGAGTTCAGATTCAGGAAACTCACATAAGATTCAGGGAAAAGGATGAAACTGGTGAGAGGGAAGCAGATAGCTCTGGGGCAACCAAATTACTTGGAAAAAACCTTATTCAATTCCTTGCTAATAACTAGAAAAGTTGGGATAAATTGATGATTTTCCAGGAAAATCTAAACTATACACACAAAATATACATTACACACAAGAAGAGATGAACATGTTAAATAGATTGGTAACTGTAAAATTGAAAAAATCATATTACATTATTTCAGACTATCAAGAAACAGACAATTCTGATTCAATGTGTAAGCTAAAGAAGAAAAAACAGCTTCCCAATTATTTGTGCATCATGTGGTATAAAAACCTAATAAGGCAACACAAAAAGAAAAACTACAGATAAACCTCCCTTATGAACATTGATGGAAAATGTCCAAATAGAATATTAGCAATAGAAACCTCCAGTGCATTAAAAGAATATGCCGTGTTCAAATGGATATTGCCTAGGAATGAAGATATGATTGAATATTTTAAAAATCTATTAAAGTAAATCTTCATACAGATAGAACAAAGGAGACTACACATATCACATTGTTAGATGCTAAAAGGGTTAAAATTCAGGTGCCTTTCCCAGTAAATATCTCCTTGTATAAGATTATTTCCTTAATATAGGATCCCATTTACCTACTTGTCTATCTATCCACATAAAACCAAAAACAAGTTAAATGCTTACATGTAACACACTGCATTGGCCTGCCCCATGACTGCCCCTGGATAGCTTCTCTTCATCTTTACTCACTTCCAAAGACTCTCATCCAGTCCAAAGGCTTTAAACACCATCAACTGTTGATAATACCCAAATGGACATCTTCATCCTAGACCTTGTCCTGGAGCTCCAGACTCATAAATCTAATTGCCTGCTTGGATATTGAACACTCATTTCAAACTCGTCATATCCAAAAGTTAGTCTAGATGTCCACTCTAAGCCTGCCTCTCCCATAGTCTTCCCCGTCTCAATAAATGTTAGCTCCATTTTTCCAGCTGCTAAGGCCAAAGACCTGGGGGTCATCCTTGTCTCCCCTCCTTCTCTAATAACCCACACCCAGTCAGAAATCCTCTCCACTCTGCATTTGAAATACTGTATATCCACAATTCTTCCTCTTCCCTTCTGTGACAGTTTGAATTTGGTGAATCCCAAAAAGAGATTTGTATTAGTCAGCCAAAGGGGTGCTAATGTGAAATATCAAAAATGCGTTGCTCTTTATAAAGGGTATTTATTTGGGGTAGAAGCCACAGATACCAGGCCATAAAGCATTAAGTTTCTTCTCTCACCACAGTCCATTGCCACGTGTTAGAGCAAGACAGCAGCTGGCGTTTGCCAGGGTTCAGGCTTCTGGGGTTCCTCACTTCCTGGAGCTGCGTTTCTCTCCGGGCTTAGCTCTTGTTTCCTCCACAAGGTCAGCTGTAGACGATCAGGCAAAGGACTCGCTTCTCTTCTCCTGGGGCCTTCTTTCCAACATCAAAACTGCTTCTCAAAAGACTGCTTCAACTCTGTTCTTTGCCTTGCCTTTTATATTCAATTCCCACCCACCAAGGGGTGGGGCTCAACGCCCTACTGACGTGGCCCAGTCAACACCCTAATCATAACTTAATCATTCCCAGATGAACAGATCAGTTTACAAGCATGATCCAATTATATTTTTGGAATTCATAATTACATCAAACTGCCCACTGCAACAAGATTGTTCTTGAATTACTCCATTCCTGTGGGTGTGGGGCCCTCTTGATTGGACTAGGTCAGTGAGGCATGACTCGAGTTGGGTCTTTGCTCTCTTACTGGAGCTTTATATAAACAGAGACAGAGAAAGATCGAGAGAGACAGAGACAGAGACAGAGACAGACACAGAGAGAGAGTGCCACCATTTTGATCTTGCCATGTGAAAGAAAGGAGAAAGGGGGGGTGGGCGGAGACTCCAGGTTTGCTACAGCTGCAGAAAGGCAGAGAAGCCCCGAGAGACTGAGAGAGTTCCTGGAGTCTGGAATCAGCAGAGCACAGAGGCCTGGAAAGAGGACCCTGAGGGACTGGGCCCAGAGAGCAGCTCAAGGCTGAAGAGATGAGCCATAGGTCTGAAAACCCACAGCTGAACTCGGAAAGAAAGCCGAGCAGCCGAGACTGAGAGAGGAGGTCCGGAAAGAGACAAGCCCTATGCTTGGTCACCCACAGCTGGACTCTGGGAGACGTGAGCCCAGAGGGGAAGGCAGGAACCTTGGCAGAGATCATCCACCATCTTGCTTTTCCGCATGACAGGACCCCAAGATCTCCAGTAGCTGACTTTGGTGAGAAAGCATTTCTGCTGATGCCTTGATTTGGATGGCCTCAGAACTAAAAGCTTTTACTCTCAATAAAATTCCCATTATAAAAGCTCAACCCATTTCTGATACTTTTCATCTGCAGCACTGTGGCAAACTAAGACATCTTCCCTTCCCTACCTTCTCCTTCCCTCCACTTCCTCCCTTCCCTAAAGCCGTCAGTTCCAGCGAGCCCAGCAGAGGGGTAGCCTGGAACGGGCGTCTCACAGTGAGGAGGGTGCCTGCCCAGGAGCATAGAACCCGAGCAAGTTGAGGCAGGTGTTTGCGCGTGGCCGTGGCCTGGCGTGGGTGCCAGAGCTTGAGCAGGGTCCGGAGGGAGTTCTTGGTGGGGAGCAGAGCAGCCCTGCAGGATAGTGAGGACATCTACGCTGGGGAGGGACAGTGGTTGTGATGGGAGACGCTACTCAAAGAGGGATGGACAAATAAGTGACTATATTATGGATAATAGGAAAAGGCATCTCACTCTCAGAGAAAGGCATTTTAAATATGGAAAAGCAGAAAACTAGAATGACCCATGTGGTCTTGTATGGGCATTGGAGGTAAAGGAGGGAACTCGCGGATGTCAATATTTATTTTATGAATAAATGCAAACTAGAGACTATTTCCAACAAAGTCAAGAACAAGACAATGGCATCTGCTATGACAATTACTATTTGATTTTCTAACAGTGGGGTTCTGGTTGCAACAAAAATCAATTTGGGTTAACTAAAGCAAAAAAGGAATTTATTCACAGGGCTTTGGGCAGCTGACAGATTGTCTGAGAGGATTGAAGTAACAGGTTTAGAAAATGGGTCAGAACCTAAGGAAATCATGAAAGGAGAACCATCGCCACGTTTGCCTAGGGATGGCCTGCCTTGAGTGCCGAGGCCACCAGGCTGAACACTGGGCCCTTCTCTACGTTATCTCCTTCATGGGAACTTTCAGCGCGAGGTTGCTCAGACACCTGCAGGCCAGCCACCAGGTTGAGGCCTGGAGAACAAGCATCTAGCTTTTGGGTCTTTCGTAATGGAAAGTGGGACCTCTTATGACAACTCACACAACAATGGAGCACCCAAACAAAGGGATGTAGTTCAGACACTCACTGCAAATAGCGTGAGAGTGCTAGCAAAAATCAGTTACATGAGAGAATCAAGTAAGAGGTATAAATTCTGAAAAGGATACCTGCTTGCTATTTTCAGTTAGTATGATTGTATACCAGGAATATCCAAAATTAAATGAAAATGCTATTAGAAGCAATACAATTACTCATTAATGTGTAAGGTGACACCAGCCCTTTTCAGTTTCAGAACTATTACCATTTGGAATGGGATGAGCCTTTGTTGTGGGGTGTAACCATTGGCCAATTTGATGTAATTATGAATTCCAAAAATATAATTGGATCATGCTTGTAACCTGATCTGTTAATCTGGGCATGATTAGGTTATGATTAGGGCATTGAGCCCTACCCCTTGGTGGGTGGGGAATCAAATATAAAGGCATGGCAAGAGCAGTTTTGGATTCAGTCTTTTGAGAAGCAGTTTTGATGTTGGAAAGAAGGCCCCAGGAGAAGAGAAGTGAGTCCTTTGCCTGATCATCTACAGCTGACCTTGTGGAGGAAACAGGAGCTAAGCCGGGAGAGAAACGCAGCCCCGGGAAGAGAGGAACCCCAGAAGCCTGAACCCTGGCAAATGCCGGCAGCTGTCTTGCTCCAACACGTGGCAATGGACTGTGGTGAGAGAAGAAACTTAATGCTTCATGGCCTGGTATCTGTGGACTTCTACCCCAAATAAATACCCTTTATAAAGACCAACCCATTTTTGGTATTTCACATTAGCACCCCTTTGGCTGACTAATACATGGGGGTACATGCCCTGTGCACATCAGGATGCTTACCAGCATCCCTGGCCTCTGCTCACTAGATGCTGGTAGCACCCTCATCCCCCCACTCAGTTATAGAACCAAAAATGTCTCCAGACCTTGATAAATATTCCCTGGGGGATGGGTGGGTAAAATAGCCCTTGGTTGGGTTGGGGTACACAATTCATTTATAAAATCAATAAAATATTTTACAGAAAAATGACCAATTGAAAACTATAATGGGAAAATAATTTTTTATCATCTTGAAATTATATTAAATTCATTTGGGATTTCTTTGTGTATGGTGTGAGATAGGGATCTAGTTTTACTTGTTGATTTTTTAATATGATCTTGATTAGTATATTTATTTTAGCTTCTGCCAGATTGAAGAATTTGATGATGAGTTCTAAGATTTTTCAGTAAATTCTCTTGGGTTTTCTAGATAGATGATCATATCATCTGCAAAAGATGACAATCTTGTCTTTTCATTTCTCATATTTATACCACTTATTTCAATTTCCTGTCTAACTGCCTTTCCTAGCACTTCAAGAACAATGATAATTGTGGTGATAATGGGAGCCTGCCTTGTTCCTGGCATTAATGGGAAGAGCTTAGAATTTCACCACTATTGGCAATGACAGTTAAATTTATTTAGCAGTTGAGATAGCTAGCTGTATTCCATGGGATTTGATATAATTATTTTGCAGATATTCTGAAATAGTGATTTTGATTATTTTTTCTATAGCTAAAGAGTAGCTGAGCTTTAATAATACAATTCATACTGAGGTTTTTAAATTTTCTGCTTTTATCATTAGTATCTATTTTGTTATTGTCAGAGTTTTTTTTTTTTTTTCACTTTTGCTATATATTTGTACATGTATGCTTTTTACCTTTTGGGTACCTATCCATATAAATTCTTGTAATTACTTGAACTAGATTCTGTATACAGTGATGTTTAATAGCACTTTCAGCGATGATGGAAATATTCAATATCTGAGCTGTCCAGTACATAGCCAAAATAGCCACATGTGTCCATTGAGCACTTGAAATGTGGCTACTATGATGAAGTAATTGATTTTTTTTTTTTACTTTAATTAGATTAAACTTAAAATAGCCATATATGGCCAGTGGCTACCACACTGGACCCTAATTGTTTTTGTCCTTTGAATCTGTCATGGCTGTAAGAGGTGAATTAAATCTCTTACTGGAAGCGGCTGTGGCTCAATCAGTAGGGCTCCCATTTACCATATGGGAGGCCCTGGGTTCGGTTCTCGGGGCCTCCTGGTGAAGGCAAGCCCGCCCGCACGGCGTGGTTAGCTGACCCAGTGAGCACAAGCAGCAAGGGGGGGATAAATGAATAAATAAATAAAATCTTTAAAAAAATAAAAATAAATAATAAATAAATAAATAAATCTCTTACTACTGCTATATATTTGTCTCTTTCTCCTTGTGTTCTGTGGTTTTTCTGCTTAAATTGTGATGCTATATTATTTGGCACGTAAATAGTCACGACTGTTGGGTCTTTCTTGCATAATACAGTTTCCATATTTATAAAGTGTCCCTTGTCCTGTTTCTTTTTGTCCTAAATGCAACTTAGTCTGATATTAAACCTGAAGCCCTGCTTTCTTTTCTTTGCATTTGCCTGGTATACCTTGGCATATCCTTTCATTTTCAAACTTTTTGAGTTAATTTGTTTTAACATGTCTTTGATAGTCCCAGAAAAAATTTTTTTTTGCTGTGTGATCCAGTGTGGTAATTTTTTTTTAAAGATGTAGATAAATACATTTAAATTTATTGCTGGGGTAAACATATTTGATTTCAGTTCTATTAGAACCTTTGTTATGCTTTGTTTTTATTGTTCCTTTTGTAACTCATATTTCACAGCGTGGCCTGTATTTTCTTTGTGTTATGGTGTGTTTCTGTGTATGATATTCTTCCTTATGAGCAATGACAAAATTAGAACATTTCCACTATTGTCATCACCTCTCCTTTCCTTCCTTGCCCAGTTTTAGTTGATAATGCTGTCTTAGTTCTTCTAGTTTTGGTTTGTTTTCTACTTTTATACCTTTACATACTCCTGCCTTTACTGTTTGACTTGCTTTAAAGTTATATTTTGATTCCATGTTCTTTCACTATATTCTATCCTCTGTTCTTTCCAATCTAATAACATGTTATTTAGATAGTGGCATGACTTAAAACACTTCTGTTCTCCTCTATGACCGTAATCTCTTACTCTTAGTCCATAAGGTAAATAGAGCCAGTGCTTGATGGGTTGAAGTTTGTCATCTCATAGTGGGACCAAGACAGTAGTCTGGTTGCCACACAGCTGATCTCTGTCCCTCACTGGTGTTCACTTCCCACTGTAGAGACTAAAATGGCAAGAATCTTGTTCTCTGCATGTATTGAGATGATCTTCAATTTCTTGTTTGGATGGTGTTTTCATTTGCCAATGCAAAGTACTAGAAATGGGTTGGGCTTTTATAAAGGGGATTTATTTGGGGTAATAGCTTACAGTTCCCAGATGTCCACGTTAAGGTACCAGCAGAGATGCTTTCTCACCAAAGTCAGCTGCCACATGGTGAATCAAATGGCCACTGGTCTCTGCCAAGGTCTCTGCCTTCCTCTCTGTTTCCCGGAGCTCAGCTGAGGGCAGCCAGGCATTGGGCTTGTCTCCTTCTGGACCATCTATATCAGTCTCAGCTGCTCCACTTTCTTCCCAAGTTCAGCTGCAAGCTATCAGGCATATGGCTCATCTCTCCCTGGGCCTCAGCTCTTTGAGCCTCTTAGGGGCTTCTCTGCTTGCAGCTCAGCAAACTGGAGTCCTTTCTCTCTCACATGGCAGAATCAAGCAAGGAGGCTTCCTTTGTGTCTGTGCCTGTCTCTGTGTCTCTGTTTATGTCAGACCCAGCTAGAGGGCAGAGACCCAAGCTGGCTCCCGCCTCACTGATGTAATCCAATCAAAAGCCCGAAAGTGATCATATCAAGAAATCTAATCAAAGGACCCTCAACCACATTTAATGCAATTAAAAGATATCACCCACAAGAATAGATTAGTTTAATAACATAATCTTTCTCTTTGGGAATCATAAAATAATTTCAAACTGCCACAGATGGTGTTCCCCACTTCATCCCGGAAAGGGGGTCACAGGCTGCTCCAGGCTCGTGTGAGTCCTACAATCTACAATGACAGAGCAAGTGGGATCCTGTCTATGTCCTGTCATTTGCTTACCAAATCTCCTGCAGAAGTAATGAAGGGTGTTTTTTCTTTCATGGTGTCAGAATATACCACAAATCCAGTGTTACCAATTGATATGATATTCAAATAGGAAAAGAAAACTAGACCAGAGGACACAATAAAGAATGTAGAATAGATCTGAGTCAAGTGTGACAGTCCTATTATGTGAAAAAGGGTGGTTTATTTAATAAAGGGGTCTGGCAAGACTGGCCATCTAGAAAAAAATTAAGTTGTACATGAACTCATCTCACACCATATACAAAATATTTCCAGACTTAAATGTTTGTTTGTTTTTAATGTTGTAAAATAAATAGAAGGAAACCTAGGAAGCTGTATGGCTGTGGGGTAACTTTCTTAACCAAGACAAGAAACCCAAAATCTCTGGGGGAAGCAATACTCATATATGACTAAATGGATAGAAAAACGTTTGTGTGGTAAAATGTACCACAAAAAATCAGTGTACTAAGATCAAGGATGGGCAAATTTCTTAACACAGATGGCAGATGAAAGTTAATTAAGCTCTATAGTCCAATGAGAAGTCTTACAAATTGACAAGAAAAAGGCAAAAAGTTCAATAGAAAAACAAATAATATTAATAGAAAATTCACAGAAAAGCAAATCCAAAAGGCTAAACCTGGAAAAAAAAAAAAAAAAAAAAAAAGCTCAAGGTAAGTAGCTGTTGGAAAAGCACTTATTTAAATAAAAATAAGATGCCACTTCACACCTATAAATTGTCAGGGATTTGAATACCCTTAGCTGGCATAGATGTGAGGACAAAGATGCCTTTAATGTGGCAGCAACCTGCCACCGTCCATTATTATTAAACCTACACACACACTATGTCTCAACAGTCCCACTCCTGGGACTCTATTCCATCGAAATAAAAGCAGCTGTACATAAAGAGAAATGCACAAGGATGTTCGTTGCAACATTATCCATGGTGGCAAAAAATAAAATAAAAAATAAATAAAAACCGAGAAATTGAAAACAAAGTGAATGCCTGCCAATCAGATAATGGTTGAGTAAACTCTGGTACACCCACATCACCTAAATACAATGCAAATTTAAATATATGCATACGTATATATGTAAGTTGACTGGAGAAATAGATATGCAAACTCAACCATCTTCCATTAAGCCAGTCATCAAAGAGATTCACAAAATGTAAAATATTGCCACTCTTTACCTTGACTTTTGTTTTTGAAAATATGGGTATTTTTTCATTAAATACATTGTGTTAACAAGTATGGGTTTATAAGTTGTTTTTTTTTAAGATTTATTTTATTTATTCCCCCCACCCCCCACCACTTGTGCTCGCTGTCTGCTCTCTGTGACCATTCGCAGCAAGTGTTTCTGTGTTTGCTTGTCTCCCTTTGTTGCGTCATCTTGCTGTGCTAGCTCTCTGCAACTCTCCGCGGGCGTGGGCCAGCTTGCCTCCACCAGGAGGCCCCAGGAATTGAACCAGGGGCCTCCCATATGGTAGACGGGAGCCCAATCACTTGAGCCACATCTGCTTCCTTATTGCTGTTTTTTGATGAATTAATACATAAATACGTTGATAACAATTTTCATTGAATGAGAATTATAAAGGGAACTACAAATTTAATTTTTTAATTTTTAAAATAAATCAGACAATGCAATAGAAAAATTGGCCAATTACCTCAACAGGGATTTCACAAAATGAAAATCAAAATGACCACTGGGATATAAAAGGTTCTCAATAATTTTTATTACTAAAAAATTATGATGTTCATGATATTGCGCCACTGACTTCCTGGTTTCATCACTGTTCTATGGTTATCTAAGACGTTAATATCAAGATAGGCTGGGTAAAGTGTACACTGGATAATGGAATTCTCTGTGCTAGTTTTGCAACTTTTCTTAATACAAAAATTGTTTCAAAAAAAATAGAGTTTAAAGAGTACATCAGGAGAAACGGATGTGGCTCAAGAAGTTTGGCGTCCATCTACCATATGAAGGGACCAGGGTTTGATTCCTGGGACCTCCTGATAAATTTAAAAAAATAATAATAATTAAAAATAATAATAATTTTAAAAAAGTACATCAGTCAATTTTTTAACACTTTGACATTAGAATGTGGGAACTGTGATTTCTCAGGACTTTTTTAGCTGCATTGTTCTCTCTGTTCACCATACTGCACAGATCTGATATTAAATTAATGCTTATTTTACCAGCAAAGTATCCGAGTGGTAGTGATGGGGCCACCAAGTTATAAAGCTTTCCTTCCTCACTAATAGAAACTGACAATAGGAAAGGATGACTTCCTCTTGAAGAAGATTTGGTCAAAGGTGATGATGCAATTTTATTAAAGCTGTACCACAGACTGAGGCTTTGTTTGCTGCATGAAAAAAGCTACTTTCTGAATAGTTTCAGAAGCAGATAAATTTTGGGGGAAATACAACGTACATGGAGAAAGATGCATTAAAAAACACAGATATCACGAGTAATCTAAAAGTAAACACTTGTGATCAGACAGTTCCAGAAATGAAATATTTGCAATGTTTCAGAAAGTCCCCCTATAATAACCCTTTCCTCTTCTCCAGAATTAAGCAATAGTCCAACTTGCTTATAATCTTCCCCCTCACTCTCCTTTTTAGTCCTATCACATGTACTTTCTCCCTTTACCTGTTTTTGAGATTTTATATGGAACAAAACTATGTATTCTTTTGTACCTTGCTTCTTTCTTTTAGCCTTTTTTTGTTGTTGTTGTTGTTTAAATACTTTGATTACATAAATGTTACACAAAAAATATAGGGATTCCCATATGCCCCCTTCCCCACACCTCCCACACACTCCCACATAAACATCCTTCATTAGTGTGGCACATTCATTGCAATTGATAAACGCATCCTGGGGCTTTGCCATTAAGCATGGGACATAGTTCACATTGTAGTCTACACTCTCTCCCCCACAGTTTGCATGTTATGTGATGATATAAAATGGCCTGTATCTGTCACTGCAATGTCACTCAGGACGATTCCCAAGTCCTGTAAAAGCCCCTGTATTACAACTGCATTTCCCTCTCCCTGCCCCCAGAGCCTCCAGTGGCCACTGGCTCCACATCAGTGTTGCAATTTCTTCCATTACTAGAATCACAATATGTCTACAGTAGAATACCAGTCAGTCCACTCTAGTCCATAGCTCTTCCCCCCATCCTGAGGAGTCTGGGATGGTGATGTCCACTCCACCTCCAGTTGAGAGGGGGCTTATATCCCATGGAGAAGATGGATAGGATTATCGTGCCTGCAGCTGCAGTCTCTCTCCATTCCCTGGTCAAAAAATTTTTTTTCATATTTTTCATTTTTTAAATATCCCAATCTTTTCATTTTATTTCATTTTTAAGTTTTTTTTTTATTTTTATGTATTTTATCTCTTACATTTAAACTTATCATTATTATTTCATTTTCCTATTAATTGTTTTCAGCTATTGTAATGGCTTCATCTTTGAAGAGGATTTGGATCACAGAAGCGTTACAACTGCAGCAGGGGAGGATCATTGGTGTGGGGTGTCAGGGATATGGGATGCATGGGAGGAAGTTCACCTGAGCATAAAATATAAGGTATATAAAAATGTTCAGATGTTCACAGGGCATTGTCACAGTGGGTGAAGAATCACTCAATAAATGAAAGAATGCTGAATTCCCATCCTAGAGAGCTCTGCCACATTCTCTAAGGGAGCAGCAACAGTTCCCCAAATGCTGGGGCAGTGACTAGCAAAGGAGGATGATCCACTGATGGGCCCTTGATATTGATAACTAAGCTTATGAGTCTTTGCTCTTGAAATTGAAACTTAACCTATTGTTATGGGATGCCTAAGGGTTGCCTCCTGAGAGCCTCCTTGTTGCTCAAATGTGGCCTCTCTCTAAGCCAAACTCAGCATATGAATGCATTACCTTCCCCCGAACATGGGGCATGACTCCCAGGGCTGAGCCTCCCTCGCACTGAGGGATTGCTACCAAGCGCCATTGGCAATGCAACTGGAAAAAGACCTTGAATAAAAGGGGGAAAGGTAAAGACAAATGAGTTTATATGGCTAAGAAACTTCAAAGTGAGTCAGGAGGTCATCCCAGAGGTAAAGCTTACGCACATCTCAGCAGGATCTCATAGAATTCCTAAGTGGATACCACCCCAAATATTGTGGCTCTTGAGGGCTCTGGAGACACCCAGGTCCTATGTCAGGGTGGATAGCTCCGGGGTTTGGTGCCTTGTCAGTGGGCCCTACTTTGGAGTTTGTGCTCCTGAGAGTGACAGAGTTGGACTCAACTATGTCTTCCCTGCACATGGCTCATCTGTCCCTTCTATTCAAACCTATACTTGGTGCTGGAGTTTGTAGGTGTACGTCCAGAGACTCGAATCTTTGGGCTGTCCATGTGCCAGCTGGGCCCAGAACCTCGGTGGAGCAGCAACTCCTACTCTACAGCTCATTGGACTCACCCAGGACAACTGGCAGGGAGATGATGATGGACAACGGCCATCCCAGGGAATGGAGAGAGTCTGCAGTTTAGACAGGTTAGCCTTGTATTTTTAACAGTTTTCCATGCTGTGGTTCATTTATTTTCATTGTTACATGTCATTCCGTTGTGTGACAAGATCACACTTTATCCATCTGTAAGTTTCCTAGGGCGGCCCTAACAAAGTACCACAAACCAGGTGGCTTAAAATAGCAGAAATCTAGCCACTCACCGTCCTGGAGACCAGAAGTCTGAAGTCAAGGTGTCGCAGGGCATGGTCCCTCTGACGTCTCTGGGGAAGACTCTGTTCCATGCCTCTCTTGCTTCTGGTGCTCCCGTTGCTCCTGGGCTATGACAGAATAACTCCAGTCTCTGCCTCCATCTTCACACGATTGTCTTCTCTGTTGTTTCTTGTCCTTCTCCATATTGGATTAGAGGTCTGCCCTTCTCCAGCATGACCTCAACTTAACTCATTCCATCTTTAACGGCCTTCTTTCCAAATAAGGTCGCGTTATGAGGTCCTGGGAGTTAAGACTTCAATACATCTTTTGGGGGGACATAATTCAATACACTATTTTAAAAAGTATTGAAGATCCCAAAGGGATTTTGTATATACAGGTTATATCTATCAATATTTGCCCTATTAGAAATTAAAACTAAGAAAATGTCAAAATACTTATGCATCAATTCATTAAAAATAGCCTTAAACCCCTACATTAATATGAATAATATATTAATGAAAAAGACTGACATTTTTAAAAACAAAAATCAATGAAAATCCCTTTGTATGGATTTTGAATTATTTTCTGCAACTATCCTGTAAGTTTAAAATTATTTCAAGGTAAAAATCAGTGAAAAAATCAATTAACAGAGCAGGATTGTTTTGTTTGTTTGTTTGTTTATTTATTTATTTATTTATTTTTGAGGTACCAGGGCCAGGGAACCTCAAATGTGGGAAGCTGGCGCTCAGCACTGAGCTACATGGGCTTCTGCAGCATTGTTTTACATTTTCACAAATCTCGTTAATGTCTGGCTTAATGGAAGGTAGCTGAATGCACATGCCTGCTCTTCATTCAACCTGTTGTAATATGTTACTTTATATGAAGAAAATTCAGCCCCACATAGTTAAACAGTTGGGAAGGGGAAGAGTATTTTCATAGCCTTTTCAGATAATTGTGGATATTCTTTTTAAATTTTACAACAAAACTCAACAAGTGTTAGTTTCTTAAAGGTTAGTTGCAATGTGGAATCTGAAATCATGTAATGAAATTGTTGTACTCTGATACATTAAAACCCATTGGTCTATCTTGTACTTTGAATGCATCTTTCACTCATGCATGATTTTGTAGTCTCTTGCATTGGTTGTTTGGAAAACTCTGGTTCACTGAGTTAGGCATATCTTTCAAATGTTGACACATTTCATTAGGCGATATCTAAAAATCACATTTGTATATATCACCACCCATCTCATCAAGAAAGTCTTTAATTATTGTGAAGCTGTCAAGCTCATGATGGCAGATAAAACTTTTTCAAAGTTCTCATTTTTGTAAGCTAAAATTGTATCATTGGCAAGAAATACTTGTTTTCATTGATGTGACCAGCTCTCTTCTTTCATTATTGAGAAACTATCTGCTAAATAGCCAAATCTGAGTAGCCATAGTTTTTGTCAGTTGTTTTTTTTAAGGTAAATTGGTATTATCTGGGAATAAAAATCGAGCTATTCAGCTCAGGCTGCATTCTTCTCTGGCCACAGGTCCTATCAGGTGGCCCACCCTCCACAGCTACAGCTGTCCTGGGGTCAGATACAGTCCTCCCTTCCCTTACCCCGTTAGGCTTAGGGGTGGTAACGACTTCCCACTGTTGCTGATCCCGGGGGGCTTCACCACCCCTTCTGGGACCTCAGTCCTGCCCACACCCCTGTAACTAGTCCCTTCATTTCATTAATCTGTGTTTAATGAAGCCCCTGAGTGTGTCCCACTGAGCTCCTGATCGATACATCCCTATATTTACCATTTTCTTTCTCCTGGTTTCTCAGACCTTCCACCTGGAGTCATTTTCCTTCTGCAGTGGAAGTGCCTGGCTCTGGAGAGGGCTTGATTTGCTTCTTCCATGTGCTTAGGAGCACCACCAGTTTGGTTTCACTCTTATTTCTGTCCCCTCATCCCAGCCTGTTAAAACTGGACATTCATTATCAGATTAAGCAAATGCGCACTCATCAAAAGGAGCTTTAAATATTCTGCTTACTTCTCTGAACTCTCACTTTCTAAATTTTAGCCTGGTAATTCCTTACCAAATTATCATTTCTTTTAGGATTTCATAAAGACTGTTTTCAGTATTTTATTTTATACAACACTTTATTTTCAACAAACCCAAATAACCAAGTCCACCATTATCAAAAACAAGAAATTCCTGTCCTCTCATACTTTGTTTTTCCAAATATTTTTGCATGCACTTGCTGCTTCAAACAATCTATGGGGGAAAAATCTGTCCTTAAATCTTGGGTGAGAATTATGACAATGGAACAAGGTAATATATAAAAATTGTATTAGCTATCTTTTGCTGTGTAACAAATTACCCCCAAAGTAAGCAACTTAAAACAGTACACATATAAGTTTATTCTCGCCTTCCTGATTTTGTGATAATCGGGGTAGGCTAAACATTCGCTATATTAGAAACCATGCGTGTGTCCCCAGACCTAGTTTTTCTCCCTAGGTCTGGTTTTCAGAATGCTTGTGATAAACTAAGCCTGATTTATTATATGACCATCCTGTATGGGAAAAGACTGTAACTTTGGGTATCTTTGGTCAAAATTAAGAGATACAGCAGGAGGATGGATGTGGCTCAAATGGTTGGGCATCCGTCTCTCCCATATAGAGGGACCTGGGTTCGATCCCCGAGACCTCCTGGTAAAAAGATAAAAAAGAAAAATATAGAAGGCACATGGGCCACTAGGTCCCATGCGCGGGTGCACAGGCAGGCCCCACGAGTCATGCAGCAAGATGCTGAGAGTCAAGACGAGACACCAAAAAACCAGAAAACTGAGGTGGTGCAGGCAGTAGGATGCCTCTCTCCCACATCGGAGTTTCCGAGAATTGAATCCCAGTGAAGGCAGGAGGAGAAAAGAGAGAGCAGGAAACAGACACAGAGAGTTGTCCAGGGAATGGACACAAAAAGAGCAAAAACGGGGCAGGGGGTAAAAATGGATAAAAGTAAATAAACAAATCCATTTTAAAAATGTATAGGGGAGTAAGATACGGAGTATGGTTAGTAGTAATACTTTGACGATGCCCTTTCATAATTTGTTAACAAATATTTCACAACAATGCAAAGTATTTGTGGTGGGGTGATGTGTAGGAGCCCTGTATGATGTTATGCATATTTGTTTTGTAAGTTCATGATGTTTACTGAACACTTATAGTTTACGTATGTTCATGTATGAAGGATATACTTCAATAAATTGTTTTTGGAAAAAAAAAAAAAAACAGTACACATGTTTAACTTCACAGTTTCTGTGAGTCAGGAGTCTGAGCACAGCCTAGCTTGGTCCTCTGTTTCATAGTTTCTCACTAGAATGCAATCAAGTTGTCAGACCAGAGTCTGTAGTCTCCTCTGAAGGCTCTGTTGGGGAGTGAGCCACTTCCAAATCCACTAAGTGTTTTGTTTGTTTTTTGTGTTTTTTTTTTTTTTTTTAAAACCAAAACAGTTTATTAGGAAATTTACAGAAGGGAGCTGGTCCTGGGCAGCTGCAGGATGTTTAGAGCAGTGCTTCATGCCACCCAGCAGGTGACAGGGGATTAGATATGGCAAGAGCAAGGGAGGCACAGAGCCAAGTCAGGAGTTGCCAGATCATAAACATGTCTCTGAAGTTACTGATCTGTCGCGGGGGTAGATCTGGAACAGGTAGCTATGGTGCGTAGAAACGTGCACAAGTGCTTTAAGATGCACTTACAAATTAGTAAAGTTGACATACGGGTAGGATAGTGGTTTGTTTTCTTTTTCTTTTTTAGAGTAATGAAAATACTCTCATACTGATTGAAGTGATGAACGCACAACTCTGCGATTATACCAAATGCCATTGATTACACATCTTAGATAAATTGTATGGTTTATGAACAAAAAATAATAGGGTGGCTTCGGGGGAAATACAGCAAATGTAAGATACGGACTATAGTTAGTAGTAATACTTTGACAATGCTCTTTCATAATGTTACAAATGTTTCAAAACAATGCAAGGTATTGGTGGTAGGATGAGGTCTGGGAGCCCTGTATGATGTTACTCATGTTCATTTTGTAAGTTCACTACTTTTACTTTACACTTATTGTTTATATATGTTCATGTATGAATGATGTACTTCAATAAATTTTTAAGTGGAAAAAAAGATGCACTTATGGGGGTGGGGGGTATTGCCTATTTAAACGAATTTATGGGTTCTCTGGTTTATGGCCTCACACACGCTATACCCAATAACAACAGAATAAACATTCTTTTCAAGTGCACATCACCCACTTGCCAAAATAGACCATATTCTGGGTCATAAACCAATGTCAAAAATCACTAAGTGTTTTTTGGCAACATTCGGTTCCTCATGGGTTGTTGGACTGAGGACCTCGTTTCCTTGCTGGTTGTTGAAGAGGGGCTGCCCTCAGTTCCTTGCCATGTGGGTCTCTCCAGCATGGCAGTTCACACCATAGCTGCTTATTTCATCAATGCCTGAAAGCTGAGAAGGTAATAGAGAGATTTTGCTAGCAAGATGAAAGTCATAGTCTTTTGTAACTTAATCTTGGCAGAGGCATCCCATTACCTGTGCCATCTCTTGCTGGTTAGAAGCAAATCACCAGGTCCAGCTCACACTCAAGGGATGGTGGTGCTTGCACTAAGGCACAATATCAGTCAGGGGGCAGCGGTCATTGGGAGCCGTTTTAGAAAGCTGCCCAACCCAAAAACAACATCCCAGAGCCATCTCAGCATTCACAGGCTGCACACCAACTTCAGCAACCGGGAAGGAGCAGAACACAGCAAAGTTTTTACAGCACACGTCAGGTATAACTATTTCCACTCTCTAAACGTGTTAGTTGGGCTACTTCTTCAGTGGGGTCATTAAATAAATCAATTTCTCTTGTTGGAACTAAACCAAGGAACTCTTGGTGGTCAGCGAGTTCTGCTTTGTTGGTATTATCATCTGCTGAGTACAGTATAAAAATATCTTTTATTCAAGCAGCCCCCTTGAATATGGAAGAGCTTCTGTCTCATCTTATTTGAACACTTCGGGTGAATATCTGATACAGCAGTTCCAAAATCTCTTGTATGTCATGAGTTTGATTCTGGCTAAAGAAGAATGAGGTAAGTATGGCCCATGATTTTTCTGCTTATGGCCAGCAATTCTTTTTCTTGATGCTGAGCCCTAATTACTTTCTGGACACACAACTAAAAAGCATAAACAAATAATCACATACTTGCAATTCCTAATTCACTCATAGCCTTTGCAATTTTTTCCATTATCAATGATGATTACAGGTTTCTCATTCTACATACATTTCACAAATCATATTCACTATGTTGCTATGTATAAGACCCAGAAATATCTCAGCAACTGGGTAAAAATATAAATTCATCACAAATCCACTTTAAAAAGGATACCTGAAGCTTCACCAACATGGCAATTTAACACATCCCCTGAAAAACCCTCCCCAGAAATTCAGTGAATGTAAGCACAAACTCTACTTCCACTCTGGAGAATAGTAGAGACTGGAGAAGGACTCCACAAATGCTGAATCAAAGAAAGAGAAAAATATCAGGTAGGAAACTTCCCTCCCTGAACAACTGGTCCTTCCCCTCCCCCTATTTCAGTCTTGGGCAAAGCTTGGTAGTTCTCCAGAGGTAGCAGCGCAGGTCCCTTCCACCAGGAACACAGAGGAACTCGCAGCTCTGAGTTAGAACCTCATGCATACCCAGGCACAGGGACCTAAGTCTGCAGAGACCCAGGGCTGAACACAAGCTACTGAGGAGTATACAAAAGCAGGGGCTCACAGAATGGTGGTGGCCAAGTACACTCACTTAATACAGCTATTGTTCGTGGGACTCCCTAAATGCAAAATGACTTTTCTGGAGTGACTCACCTTTCTGGACTGACCTCCTCTGGCTCCCCTGGATGGGATAACCTAATGGAAAGAAACTGGAGGCAGAAAAGCCTCACAAAGAAAAAACAAAATAAGGAGTTGGGCGGAAGTAAACTGAACTTCTGTAAGACTGGAGGGCCAGTTCAATAAATTGGAACAAGCATCAAAGAAGAACCTTAACACAAAGACAATTAACAATAAAACGCCAGACAAGAGGGAATCATTGACCTTTAGTTTAACTCATCAAGATAATCAGATGCCTAGACATCACCAAAAAATCACAAGCCATTGGAGAAACAGGAAAATATGGCTCAGTTAAGAAAACAAATTAAAAATTCAGAGGAGACAAAGAATTTGGAAAAATTAATAAAAGAAGTCCAAACAAATTTCCTAATCAATTCAGGGAGATGAAGGGAAATATGCACAGAGAGATAGAGGATAATAATAAGATACTGTGTGCTGAGATATCATTTCACACCTATCAGAATGGCCACTATTAAAAAGACAGAGAACTACAAGTGTTGGAGAGGATGTGGAGGGATAGGAACACTTCTTCACTGTTGGTGGGAATGCAGGATGGTACAACCACTATGGAGGACTGTTTGGCAGTTCCTAAAGAAGTTGAATATAGACTTGCCACATGACCCTGCGATACCACTGCTGGGTATATACCCATAAGAACTGAGAGCAGTGACACGAACAGACATCTGCACACCGATGTTCATAGCCACATTATTCACCATTGCCAAAAGCTGGAAACAACCCAGGTGTCCATCAACAGAAGAATAGATAAACAAACTGTGGTCTATTTACACAATGGAATATTATGCAGCTCTAAGAAGAAATGAAGTCATAAAGCATATGACAACATGGATGAACCTGGAGGACATTATGTTGAACAAAAGGACAAATAATGTATGAATGTATTACTATGAACCAAATATATTGTGTAACATATTGTTTGATTCAAAAAAATTTTATATGTATCCAGTACATTTAATTGAGAAATATATATATTTATTCATCTGTGTTTACTTTTTAGTTTTTAATTGTTTATATTTTCAATTATTAAATGTACAAAATAAAGTCAAAAAAAGAGAAGATATTGTGTGTGCATAAAAAAGAATTTGAAGGTATAAAAAGAAACAATAGAAATTATGGAGATTTAAGGCACAATTGTAGAAATTAAAAATACACTAGAGGCATACAACAGCAAATGAAGAAGCAGAACAAAGAATCAGTGAACTAGAGGACAGGGCAAACAAAATCACACAGTCAGAAGAACAAACAGAGAAAAGAATAGAAAAACTTGTGCAGGATCTCAGAGATTTGAGTGACAGCACAAAATGCACAAACATGGGCATCATGGGTGTCACAGAAGGAGAAGAGAAGGGAAAAGGAGCAGAAAGAATATATGAGGAAATAATGGCTAAAAATTTCCCAACTCTTATGAAAGACATAAATATACATGTCCAAGAAGCGCAATGTACTCCAAACAGAATAAATCCTAATAGACCTACTCCAAGACACATGTTAATCAGAATGTCGAATGTCAAAGATAAAGAGAGAATTCTGGAAACATCAGGAGAAAAGCAAGTTGTCACATCCAAGGGATCTTCAATAAGACTAATTGCCAACTTCTCATCAGAAACCATGGAGGTAAGAGGCAATGGTAAGATACATTCAAGGTACTGAAAGACCAAAACTGCCAGCCAAAAATTCTTTATCCTACAAAACTGTCCTTCAAAAATGAGGGAGAGTTTAATATATTCACAGATAAATAGAAACTGAAAGAGTTTGTCAACAAAAGTCCTGCCCAGGGAAGCAGAAGTGGCTCAAACGACTACACCCCCGCCTACCACACGGGAAGTCCATGGTTTGGTTCCCAAAAGAAGACAGTGCACTGGTTCATGGGCAGGCACAGCAAGCTGACACAACAAGATGACACAAGAGACACAAGAAGAAAAACATAATGAGAGACACAACAAAGAGGGAACAGAGGTGGCTCAAGCAATCAGGAACCTCCCTCCCACATTGGAGGTCCTGGTTTCAGTTCCCAGTGCCTCTGAAAGAAACAAGGAAGACAACAGACCCAGAAAGTGCAAACAACAAGGGGGTGGGGAGAAATAAATAAATAAATATTTTTAAACAAACAAACAACAAAAAGGCCTGCCTTATAAAAATTACTAAAAGGATTTCTGCAGATTGAAAGGAAAAGACAGGTGATAGTGACTTGGAGTAGTGTGAAGAAATGAAGATTCAGAGAATAGGTATGCTATTGAAGCTAAGTTGGTATTTTTTTTAATTAGTAGGTTTGAAATACTAATTTTAAATAGATGTAGCTTGTGCAACATAAACCCCAGGGTAACCACAAGGAACGTATTTTTTTAAAATACATTTTAAAAAAGGAACAGAAATGAGAATTGGTCGGTCAGATATACCACAAAAGATCAACTATACTGAAAAAGCCTTTGCAATAAAGGAAAAGAGAGACAAAAAAGAAATTACATAGAAACCAATGAACAAAATGGCTGAAGTAAGTACTGCCTTTACAGTTATAACACTGAATGTTAATGGGTTAAACTCCCCCAATCAAAAGACACAGATTGGCAGAATGGATTTGAAAAAGCATGATCCAACTATATGTTGTTTACAAGAGATTCACCTTAGACCCAAAGACACAAATAGGTTGAAAGTGAAAAGTTGGAAAAAGGTATTCCATGCAAATAGTAACCAAAAAGGAGCTAGGATAGCTATACTAATATCAGACAAAATAGACTTTAAGTCAAAAGCTGTTATAAGAGATGAAAAAGGACACTGTATATTAATAAAAGAGGCAATGTATCAGGAAGAAGTAACAATCATAAATATTTATGCACATAACCATGGTGACTCAAAATATATGGGGTGAACACTGGCAAAACTCTGTTTTACAGAACTAGATACCTCTATAATAACAGTTAGAGACTTCAGTACACCACTACCATCAATAGTCAGAACATCTAGACAGAAGATCAATAAGGAAACAGAGAACTTGAATATGATAAATGAACTAGACATATCAGACATATACAGAACATTGCACCTCAAAACAGCAGGATATACATTATTCTCAAGTGCACATGGATCATTCTCCAGGGTCGACCACGTGTTGGGTCACAAAACAAGTCTCAATAAATTTTAAAAGATTGAAATTTACAAAGCATCTTCTCTGACCATAATGGAATGAAGCTGGAAATCAATAACAGGGAGAGAACTGGAAAATCCAGAAATATATGGAAGTTAAATAACATTCTCTTAAACAATCAGTGGGTCAAAGAACAAATTGCAAGGGAAGTCAGTAAATATCTTGAGATGAATGAAAAAGAGAACACAACATATCAAAACTTATGGAATGCAAGGAAGCAGATATACCTTAGTGGCTGAGCACCTGCTTCCCATGTTTGAGGTCCTGGGTTCAATCCCTGGTACCTCCTTAAAAAAAAAAAATTTATGGAATGCAGTAAAGGCAGTCTTGAGGGGGGGAATTTACAGCCCCAAATGCTTACATTAAAAAGAAGAAAGATCTAAAATCAAAGACCTAACTGCACACCTGGAGGAACTAAAGAAAGAACAGCAAATTAATCCCAAAGCAAGCAGGAGGAAAGAAATAAAGATTAGAGCAGAAATAAATGAAATTGAGAGTAAAAAAAAAAGAAAGAAAGAAAGAAAGAAAAAAAGAATTAACAAAACCAAAACGTTGGTTCTTTGAAAAGATCAGTATAATTGACACTTAGCTAGACTGACAAAGGAAAAAAAAGGAGAAGATGCAAGTAAATAAAATCAGAAATGAGAGGGTGGACATGACTACTGACCCCAGAGAAATATAAAGGAGAAGAGGATACTATGAACAACTGTAGGCCAACAAATTAGACAACCTGGATGAAATGGACAAATTCCTAGAAACACACGGACAACCTGCGTTGACTCTAGAAGAAATAGAAGTCCTCAATAGACCAATTACAAGTAGAGAATGAATCAGTAATCAGAAACCTCCCAGCATAAATGTGATTGTGGCTGTAATATTGCAATTGAAAGAAAGAGGTATGGGATTTTTCCTTTTGGAGCAATGAAAACATCCTAAAATTGACTGAGGTGATGACAGCACAATGCTGTGATGAAAATGAGAGCCCCTGAGGGTACAGTCTGAATGGATTGTACAAAGCATGAGACTATCACACAGGGAATCCTCTGATGGAAGATGGACTGTGTTTAATAGAACAAATATGAGAACTCTCTCATGAACTATAACAAGTATATACTACTAATATAGGGTGTCATTAACCAGATGGGCTGGGGGAAAATACTTCACATGTAAGATATTGGCTATGGTTAGTAGTAATTTTTTTTTTAAAGATTTATTTATTCCTCCCCCTCCCCATTGTTTTGTGCTCACTGTCTGCTCTCTGTGTGTTCTTCTGTGTCTGCTTGTCTTCTCCTTTGGCAGCACCGGGAACCGATCCTAGGACCTTCCAGAGTGGGAGAGAGGCTGCTCAATCTCTCGTGCCACCTCAGCTCCCTGGTCAGCTGTGTCTCTTATGGTCTCTCCTCTGTGTCTCTTTTTGTTGCATCACCTTGCTGCGCCAGCTCTCCGCACGGGCCAGCACTCCCACGCGGGCCGGCATTCCACAGGGGCCAGCATGCCTTTCACCAGGAGGCCCCAGGAATCGAACCCTGGACCTCATATATGGTCACTGCTCATTTTGTTTTTGTTTTTGTTTTTTTTTGCTCATTGTCTGCTCTTTTTTTGCTTGTTGTCTTGCTCATTGTTTTTGCTCAATGTCTGCTTGTTGTTTTTGTTCGATGTCTGCTTGTTGTTTGCTTGTCTTCTTTAGGAGGCACTGGGAACCGAACCTGGGACCTCCCATGTGGGAGGTGGGTGTTCAACTGCTTGAATCACATCTGCTCGCCCAGTTGATTTTTCACAAGATTGCCAAGTCTATTCAATTGGGAAAGAATAGTGTCTTCAATAAATGGTGCCAGGAGAACTGGTTATCCATATGCAAAAGAATGAAAGAAACCCCTATCTCATACCATATACAAAAATGAACTCAAAATAGATCAGGGACTAAATATAAGAACTATAAAACTCCTAGAAGAAAGTGTAGGGAAGCATCTTCAGGATTTTGTGCTAGGCAATGGTTTATCAGACTTCACACCCAAAGCACAAGCAATGAAAGAAAAAATAGATAAATGGGATCTCCTCAAAATTAAACACTTTTGTGCCTCAAAGGACTTTTTCATGAAAGTGAAAAGACAACCTAGTCAATAGGAGAAAATATTTGGAAACCACATATCTGATAAGGGTTTAATATCCAGGATATATTAAAAATCCTACAATTCAACAATAAAGACAAACAACCCAATTAAAAAACGGGCAAAAGACTTGTATAGACATTTCTCCAAAGAGGATATATAAATGGTTAAAAAGCACATTAAAATATGCTCAACATCACTATTAGGGAAACGCAATCAAGCCACAACGAGATATTTCACAACCACTAGAATGGCTACTATTTAAAAAACAGAAAACTACAGGTGTTGGAGAGGTTGTGAATAAACAGGAACACTCATTCATTGCTGTTGGTAATGTAAGATTGTGCAGTGGCTGTATAAAACAAGAAGCTAAATATAGAATCACCATATGACCTGGCGATCCTGCTACCAGGTATATATCCAAAAGAACTGAAAGCAGGAGCTCGAACAGATATTTGCACACTGATGTTCATAGTGGCATTATCCACAATTCCCAAAAGATGGAAGCAATCCAAGTATCCATCAACCAATGAATGGATAAACAAAATGTGGTATATACATACAGTGGAATATTATTCAGCCATAAAAAGGAATGAAGTCCTGATGCATGTGACAACATGGATGAACCTTGAGGACATTATGCTGAGTGAAATAAGCCAGACACAAAAAGATAGATATTGTATGATCTCAGGGATATGAACTACTTGTTATAAGCAAATTCATAGAGTTAGAATCTAGAATATAGGTTACCAGGGGATAGATTGTGGTTAGAGAATGGGGTGTCGATGCTTAATTTGTACAGAATTTCTACTAGGTTGACTGTAAAGATTTGGAAATGGATGGTGGTGATGGTAGCATACTGTGAGTGTAATTAACAGCACTGAGTTATACATGCGAGTGTGGTGAAAGGGGGAGCCTTCAGGTGGTATGTGCTAGAATAAAAATGAAAAGACAGCACATAGGACTATATAATACCCTGAACCCTATTGTAGATGATGGACTATAGTTAATAGCATAAGAATGCTCTTTCATGAACTATAACAAATGTATGACGGTAATACAATAATAATAGGGTGATATATGGAGGAAAACACACCGAAATGTAAATTATGGATGATAGTTAATAGTACTATTACTAGTGCTATTCTAATAATCTTTCATCAATTGCAACAAAATTGTTAAAAATATAGCACAGGGGGTCGGATGTGGCTCGGATGTGGCTCAACTGGTTGGGCGTCCGTCTCCCACATGGAGGGACCGGGGTTCGATCCCCGGGACCTCCCGGTAAAAAACAAAAAGCAAAACTATATATACATATATATATATATATAGCACAATTCTTAAAAAGTGCTATCACTAACTAACAAATGGTCCACAGTAGTGCAAGGTGGTGGTGGTGTATGGGAATTTTTTTTTTTTTTAAGAGTTCAGCTCTTTATTGAACATTTTACAAAAGAGGGGTCTAGTCAAAAAGACCAAAGCCCCTGTCCTCGTCCGATTCCTCAGATTCTTCTTTCTTTGCCTCGACTGGGGCAGCAGTGGGGGGGGGGGGGCTCCCGCTGGTGCAGCACCTGCCGCTGGGGCAGGGCCACCAGCCCCTACCTGGCAGGTGAGGCTCCCAGTGCTGACGCTGGCCAGGGCCGGGCAGATGCGGGCAAGCTCGGGGGCCGAGGCCGCGGTGCGGGCGCGTGCGGGGCGCGGGGCCGGTGAGGGCCTCGGCGTCCTGGGAAGAGCCGAGCCCCTGAGCGGCGGCTGAGGAACAGCGGGAATTTTATGCTTTATGCGTGATTGCTCTGTACACCCACTACTTCTCTAATAATTTTTTAAAAGATATGGTTACAAAGGGGAGATTTTAGGTTGTGTATATGTTAACAGAATAAAAATTTAAAAGGAAAATATAAGACTGTATGACACAGTGAAGCACATTGTGAAAGATGGACTATATTAAATATTACAATTATAAAAATACACTAATGCCAGGTGTTAATAACAGGGTGGTCTATGGGAACTCTGTATTTTACGCATGATTTTTCTGTAAACCTACAACTTCTCTAATTAAAAATAACAAATAAAAGATGCCTGATTGTTTCTTCATGTCCAAATATTTCATGTACAAGATAAGAAGCAGTACATACAATTATTCTGGGCATACTTGAAGAAAATCCAGGATAATTTTTCAAAACATGTTTTCTAGAAAAAAATGTTTAGAATTCATAGCTTGGGTAAATTTTGAAACTCATTCACCTTCTGCTTCTACAAATGGTTGACAATAGTTTGCTGTCGTTTTGACAGGCTTGATGTAAGGTTTCGTCTTCAATGGACTCAAAACTGTAAAGAAGTTCTCGTATCTTAAAGTACTCTTATAAAATCTGTTTTGAAGTTTGATGAGTGAGAACAAAATGTATTTGGAGGACCTCATTTCTAACAATTTCCTATTTTTTTTTAAAACGCTCTTTGCACCTGGATCAAAGATGACTTTTCATAGAAGTGGTTAGACATGATTTTAGAGGGCATTTTCCCATCTTCAAGAAAGTTTAAATCAGCAAAGTTAGCAATATTTTAAAAATTCATCCTTACAAACGTGAAGAATTTTCAAATAATCCTTTTACTTAAAAGGCTTGTGGCCTAAATTGAATTAGATACCAAAAAATTAAATACAGGTTTTTTAAACTTTATTTGTACATTTAATAATTGAAAATATAAACAATTAAAAACTAAAAAGTAAACACAGATGAATAAATATATACATTTCTCAATTAAATGTAATGGATACATATAATTTTTTTTAATCAAATAGTATGTTACACAATATATTTGGTTCATAGTAATGCATTTAAATACAGTTTTTAATGATTATTTTCTTTGATAAGATGAATGTTAGTATACCAAACAATTCTTCAAAGAACACTGTTTCCCACAAAAATGATCTCTGACTTTCTGTCTAATCTAATCTCTGCTCTTCTTCACGTTATTATTTACACTTTTAAAAACATGTATCAACTCCAGGAGAAAGAGTTCTTAATGGTTTCTAACTAAAGCACCCTTAATGCTCAAATCTACATTCAATCTATTTCCTGGTTTGTGTAATTATGTGGAAGTTCTCAGTGATTATTTAGAGATATGACTTGCTCGGTTTAGTGGACAGATTCCCCCCTTCAGGACTGAAGGACTCATTCCTCCGGCTGCCAGGAGCATGGATGGCTGACAGCTTGCACTGAGTTCCACCTTCCAGCGGTTACCTCAAGAGGAAGGGAGCTGGCTTGCCCAAGGTCAACGGCCCCTGCCTGGGACAGTCCACATCCAATGACTGGTTGTAAAGGCCTGGTCTCCTTGTACAGAGTCGGGAAAACCGCACAGGGTCAGCCAGCTCCAGAGCTAACTGTGGGATTGACTGCCGTCTTTGTCGTGACTATATAGTAGTTCAACTTCTCCTGCTGCCTTCCCTCCTCACAGGTGTTGATCTGAGCTCACACCCCCAGTTATTTCCTGAACTCTAATCGCCACTTCAGAGTTGGTTTCCTGGGAACCAAACTGTAGCCTACAAGCTTTCACAATCACCAATTATTTCAGTCTTTACTCTTGTGCATATACTTCAACTGACTGATAAAGTTTTAACCTTGAAGGTGAACTTAAGATTTTTACCCCATTACATTCAACTACTTAAATTTGAAGGTGACTATTAAGATATGAACATTAGGTATGAATAACATGACTAACTCATGTTACTGATGTTACACTGGTTAGATATGGAGACCCAGTCGATCACAGATTCCTTGAGCCCACACAAGTTCAGGAATGCAAGAAAAGACCTTCCAGTAGGCATTCTATTTTTTTTAGCCTTCCAAAGACTGAGGTGAGGCTGAAGTCAAGTAGAAAAATCTGAACTAACCCTGAGGCTGAAGGTGAATTTTAATGCAACCCCAATATGAGCAAAGGCATGTGTGCATGAAGTATGGAGACACCCACCAGGTTAACGTGGATATGGGATTTTGGGTGGAGAGGCACCTGGAGAGTGGGCAGGAAGGGAAGGGGCCAATAAAGGTGAGCCAAGAAAAAAAAAGTGGGAGAGGTATAATGCAATAAAAATATCTCCACAAGCATCAATTATCCTGTTTGTGCAAAGGTATGTGCATGAAGAAATTCAAATAAAGAGCTAGCTGTATATCTAGTTATTTGTGAGAAGAACAACAGATGATTTCCATGTGCTTACTATGTGTCAGTCACTAGTCTAAGCACTTTACATATCTCAGATCCTTTAATCCTGAATTCAACCCATGATTTAGGGACTTTTATTATCATAACCACTTTACTGATGACAGAGCTGAGGCATAGAGGGACATAGCTAGTAAATGACTGAGCCAGGATTCAAATCAGTTTGTGCTCTTAGTCCTCTTGGCATATACAATATGATTCTATTCTAGCAAAACAAAAACACTAAATGCTTGTATATTTTAGAGAAATAAAATGAAGTGTTGAGATAAAAATATGAAATTCTCATCACCTCTGTTGGGGGTCACAAATGAATGAATACTCTCATTTGGCCTCTATTGGGTTGCATGACCGGACCAGGTTTTTGGGGGGTATGGAGAAGGAGCCTTAATGCTGGAACATTCTCACACTCCAGAACCACATGGAGTGTGTTTCCCACAAGGAAAGAGAGGCTCTGTTATAAGAGGAAGGGGAAGTATATAGCAACTGACAGGCTTGCAAAATCTACACCCACTTGTCTCCTTGATCTTCAGAACCACCTTCTCTACCTTTTGCTTAGATGTGAAGAGCAGAGCTGCTGAAGACATTTGTTCATCAGAGGGCTAGAAGGCATGGCCCAAAGGCTAAGGGACTGGTTGTGGGGAAACCCTCCCAAAAAAAATCACACCGATTTTTCGATCCCTTTTCTCCAGAAAAAGTTTAATAGTGGGAATGAGGTTGTACACACACACACAAAGAAATGATGTCCTTGCCCCCAATTTCCACAAGTACACTAAGGGTAAGTCACCATTTTGAATGATTTGATGGTGTAATGGGAGCATCTGTCACGTTTGGATTCTCTGGTATCTTGTATGCTCAGCCAGTCTGAGAATTATCCCACCTGTGGGGATTACGTGGCATGGTAGGATTATCTCAGCCTTGGGGTTTAATCCCCACATCAAAGGATTCTCTACTTCTTTGATATTCATGACCCAGTACCTCCTTTTCCACAGTACTAACAGGTAAGCAAATCCTTGATTCAGACCCAGCTCAGGGCAAGTTGAGGTGTCTTCCTGGATAACAGTACCTGCTTCAGGAAATTGGGTATGGCCCCGTGCAGGACATGAAGTTTCTATTTTTCTAGTGGAGTGCTGCTCTCAGGGATAACTAGCATCTCAGGAGTTGTTGGGAATGGCAGCCGTGTCCCAGGGGTTGATGGGAATGGCAGCCCTGTGTCCCAGGGGTTGATGGGAATGGTGGATCCTCTGTCCCAGGGGTTGACGGGAATGGTGGATCCTCTGTCTCAGGGATTAATGGGAATGGTGAATCCTCTATATCAGGGGTTGAGGGAACTGTGGATCCTCTATCTCAGGGGCTGATGGGAACAGCAGTGCTGTGATTCAGGGGGTGATGGGAATTGTGGATCCTCTATCTCAGGGGTTGATGGGAATGGTGGATCCTCTATCTCAGGGGTTGCTGGGAATGGTAGATCATGAGTCTTGGGGGCTGAGAGAATGGTGAATCCTGTTAGATCCTGAGTCTCAGGGGTTTGTGGGAATTGCAGTAGCTGAGTCTCAGGAGCTGACGAGATTGTGAACCCTGTATATCAGGAAATAGTGGAACCTGTAACTCACCAACCCATGGGAATGGGGTCCCTACAGCCAAGGAACTACTGGGAATTGTGTCCTCTTCTCCCAGACTTAAGCAAGTCCCAGACCAACCCACAAACTGTTTGCTTTCATCCATCCCTCCATCCATTCATTCAGCAGACATTTTCCGGCACTCCTGCTCTAAGCCACACCCTACATCGGGTGATAATGAGGACACAGAGATGACTCAGACCTAGATGGTCCTCAGTGAATTCTGCAAGACAGACCCAGACACAGAAAATCACAGCACAGTGGGATCAGGACAGGACAGCACACGGCGTGACGGTTGCTGTTCCGACAGGGCATCTGGGGTGGATGTCTGGTGACTGTAATTCAGGTACCAAACCCAGGTGCAGGTTCTGACAAAGGATCCTTGTTAATGTGGGGATTTGTGTGCATGATAAAGTCTAATTTGTCTCTGGTGACAATCCTGAGGTGTCCATTTTTGCTAAGGCAGCCCACCCCCCACTGGAGCCAGAGAGGCCTGGGTTTGAATCCTGACTCTTCCCTCACAGTGTGACCTTGGGCCAGTCGCGGTGTGACCTTGGGTTCTCAGAGCCTGTTTCCGCATCCTTACCCAAGGACCAGTGACAGTTGTGAATGACAAGGCTGTCATGATTGATAGAGCCTGGCCCTTAGGGGACCTTCTACAAAGGGCATGGGGTTGTCACTATTTTTTTTTTTTATGTATCGGGCCAGGGATTGAAGCCGGGACCTCGTATGCAGGGGAGCTGGCGCTCAACCACTGAGCCACATCGGCTTACCTGAGTTGGTTTCATCACTTGTTTTCCTTCTTGTCTGTTTTTTTTCAGGAGGCATTGGGAATCGATCACTGGGAGGTGGGCGCTCAATGGCTTGAGCCATATCCGCCTCCCTTATTATTCTAATCATTAGAAATTAACACATTTCAAAAGACCTAGAAGTCAGTATTTATTATCTGGGTTCAAGGGCTTAAATGTATTGGAAGAAATTATTGGGGAAAAATACCAAAAGATTTGAATATGTATACAACATAAGTTTGTTAAAAAAAAAAAAAAAACAACACAAAAACTCCCAATTGACTGAATAAAATAGATTCACCCAGACAATGGAATACTACACAGCCATTAAAATGAATATACACTCGGCTATGGGAGGGATCTTCAGAATACAGTGTTTAAAAAAAAAAAAGCGTTCCCATCTGGGGACAAAAAAAAAAAAGACAAGAGGATAATATATGTGTAGATGTGCACAATTCCTTTGGAAAGATAGACAAGAAATTGATAGTGTAGGGCTGTCCGCAGAGAAGGGAACTGGGTGGCTGGGCCAGGGTAGGCGGGAGACATAATTTTCACTGTCCGAGCCACAGACCCCGCTGTCCATCACTGCCTGAATGTCTTCCCTAAATGTCTCCCAGGTCCCTAATAGCCACTCAGCCCCAGGCTGCATGCAGTATCTTCCCAAAATGCCTCTTCTTCCCCCAGTTCCGCAAAGGTCCCTGGGCCAGACTCCTCTTCCCATCGGTCTGCCCCCAGACTCGTCCCTCCTGCCTCCTCGCTCTCTGCCCTGTCCACTACTCTCCGTCTTGGCCCCAGTTCAGGTATCGTCTCCTGCCTGGACCCTTGTCCCAGCCTCCTCCCCGAGCTCTCAGTCCCCGCCAGTCCACCCTCAATGGACCCAGAAGGTCTTTCTGATTCTAGATCAGAGCCCACCACTCCCCTTGCTCCCAGCCCTCCCCTGGCCTTCTGTCACCCATAGCAGAAAGTTCCCAGCCTGCTCTTCAAACCTCCTGAGAATCTGCTCTCCCCCACCCCACCCCACCCGGCCTCATCTTTTACTGCTCTCTGTCCAGCCCTCAAAGCCCTGCTCAGACACGACAGCTTTGTTGTTCTCCCAGCTTCTCCCCTGCTCTCCTGCCTAGGGGTCTTTGCATAAGCTGCTCCCTCGCCCCTGGATTCAGGTCTCACTTCTCCCAGTTCTTGGAGGCCCTGCTACTGGCCCCACCTTCCCCAGAGGTCCTTTCCCATGTCCCCAGCTGAGAGGATTCCATCCTCCCTGGCTCCCCCCCACCCCCACCCCCCGCCTCTGTCTTCGCCACCACCCTAGACTGTCACTGTCTGCGTCTGGGTCTGTCTCCTCCATCAGATTGGGAGCTCCACAAGGACAGAAATGCGTCTGATTCACCTTTGAGTCCCCAGTGGGGGTGGGAGTGGAGAGGAGGATGCTGGTGGAGAGGCAGAAACGGAAGGAGGGAGGCTCAGAGAGCAGAAAGGGCGGGGGGGCGGCGGGGGGGGAGAGAAAGGCAGACTCGATGGAGAGGATGGGAGGGGAGGGAGCGAGGGAAGGAGAAAGCCCGAGGAAGAAGGATGGAGACACAGAGGCAGGCAGGGGGGGAGAGGAGGAAGCGCGACAGGGTCAGAGAGGACAGAGGCAGTACAAGGGAGGGAAAGAGAGAGGGGAAGGGAAGGAATAAGAGGAGAGAAAGGAAGACCCACAGACCCAGCCGAAAGGGTGGGGGCAGAAGGAGAAGCCCAAAGAGCCGGGCAGAGAAAGGGAGAGGGGAAGAGGAGGAAGGATGGACGGCAGGGTGAAGAGGAGGTGGGGGGGACCCCGACGGAGCACGACGCGGGCAGGGAGAAAGACCCAGCCCAGGCAGGCAGGCAGGGAGAGGCGGGCGGAGGAGAGGCGAGCGCGCCCCGGCCAGGAGGAGGGAGACCGGCCAGGAGAGGAAGGCGGCCGGGGAAGGAGAGGGAGGAGATGGAGGGGACGCGCAGAGGGAGGAGGGAGGGCGCAGTGGGAGCGCCCGGCCGGCCCGCCACCTCTCGGGCTCCTCTTTTGTCCCTTCCCTCCAAGCTGCGTCACGCTCCCCCGGCCCGGCCTCCCCCGCCCCGCGCCCTCCCCCGCCCCGCGCCGCCTCCCCGGGGCTGGATGGAATTTTTTCCCCTGGACCCGGGCCAGCTCCAGGGCAGGGGGGGAAGCCAGGCCGGACTGGGCTGGGCGGAGGGGAGGGGCCGGGCGGGGGCCCCCCGGGGAGGGGGCTGGTCCGACGGGCCGCGCCGCGGCGGGGTCCTGGGAGGGAGCGCCCCGGACCGCAGAGCTCAGGAGGAGGCGCCGGCCGGAGGGAGTCGGGGGAGAGGGGCAGGAGGCCGGCGGGGACGGCCGGGGTAGGCAGGGGAGAGGCCGCCGGGCCGCGGAGGCGGGGAGAAGGATGGAGAGCAGCTGGCGGCGGAGGGGCCCGGCCCAGCCCGGGCCTGGGGGCTGGACCACCGAGACCCCCTGCCCTTCGACGCGGGAGCCGATGGAGCGGTGAGTCTGCGAAACGGGGGGTGGGGGTGGGGGCCAGGATGGGGCCCGGACCCCTGGGTTCCTGCGGGAGGAGGCGGCCGGGAGCCTAGATTTCTGGGTTCTGGAAGGAGATGGGGGCTGGGAACGCAGACTCCGGAGTCCTTGAGGGAGGCTGCTGGGAGCTACATTCCGGGATCCGGAGGGAGAGGGCTGGGAACACCTCCTGATCGCATGAGGGAGGCGGGAGTGGGGGGCTGGGCTTGCTAGGTTCCGAGGGTGGAGGAGACAGGGGGCCAGGTGCCTGAGCCCTCCCGGGAGGTGGAGGTAGGCAGTCTGGCTTTGGAGGTGCCCCTGGCAGCGGGAGGGTTAACGTCTGGCTGCAGGGGAGGGGGAGGGGCAGGGATGGGGCTGCGGGGCTTTGAGGGGTCAAGGGTGAGCCGTACAAGTGGGAGGGGGCTGAGGAGGAGTAGGGGGAGGTTGTCTGGGCTGCCAGACAGGCCAGGGTCAGCGGCGGGGGCAGGGGATGTCTGGCAGAGGAGAGGCCCAGCATCCAGGCTCCCTCGGGGACCCGGGATTCCAGGCCCCGGCCCCCTCCTCCCTCGGACCCAGGAGTCCAGGTCCCCCCAGCCCCCTCGCTCCCCTAAGAATTCCCGAGTCCGAATCCCTAGCCCCCTCCTCCCCAGGACTCAGGAGTCTGGGCCCCAGGCCTCCTCTTGCCTCCGACCTGGAAGTCCACACTCCAGTCCCCACCCCCCCTCAAAACCCCAGCCCTCTCCTCCGAAGGAGCGCTGACCCCCAGCCCCATCATCTAGAACTCAGGAGCCCGGGGCCCAGCATCTTGCTCCCGTAGAGGGCAGGAGCTCGGGCCCCAGCCCCTCTTCCTCCGGAACCCAGGAGTCCCCACCTCCTCTTTAGCCCCAGCTGGAGGCCAGCCCCCACTGGGGTTAAGGGGGCGGGGCAAGTTGGTTGCCATGGTGCCAGACTGTTTGGGTCTGCTCTCTGACCCTTGGGGGCTCCCTAGGGTCTGCAGAGGTGGGGGGGACCCAGACCCGGGGTTTAGTCCAGAGCCTACCCCTTCTCCAAGGCCGACGACGGGCCCTGGGAGTTCAGGTCTACCCACGCCTCGCCCAGTGACCTTGAACGAGCCCTGACCCTTCCCTCTGGGCCTCAGTTTCCCCCAAGGAGAAATCTGTTGGAGCGGGAGGGGGGATGCCCAGGTCCTGCGAATCTCTAAGCTTCTCAGCTTCCCCTCTCCCCTCACCCCCCTCCTCAGGCCCCAGGCAGCCCCGGGGCATGCTGGGAACCCCGGCCTGGGCTCTGGGCCAGGTTGGTGGGGAGGGGGGCGGGGGCAGCCTCCTCCCTTCCCCTTCCTCCCCACCTTGGCTTGACTCTCGTCCCCGCCTTAGGGTCTGGGAGGTTGGGAAGGAGGGAAGGGAGAAGAGAGCCGGCAGCGCGGACCCGTCTCCGGCCCCCGCCTCCCCCTTTCCCTCTCCGCCCCCTTCCCGCCTCTCTTCCCCCCTCCTCAGCAGGTCGCTATCCCAGCCCTGGGCCCCTTCTCGAACCACCCCCACCCCACCCCCAGCTCCAGACCTGGCTCCGAGCTGCGAGGGGGAGGGAGAGAGCGAAGGAGAAAGAGGGAGCGAGAGGGAGAGAGGGGGGAGTGAGAGAAGAAGAGAAGGGACGGAGACAGGAGACAGAGAGAGAGAGAGAGAAATGGGGGGAGGGGAGGGAGAAGGACAGAGAGAAGGAGGGAGACCTGGAGGAAGAGAGGCAGAGAAGGGAGGGACAGAGACAGAAGGAGAGAGATGAGAGATGGAGGAAGAGGGGGAAGGGAGAGGGGAGAGGGAGAGGGAGGGAGACAGACCAGAGAAGGGGGAGGAAAGGTGGGGAGAGACAGAAATTGAGGAAGAGACAGAGAGGGTCAGAGAGAATGAGAGACAAAGGCCAGAGAGGGAGGAGGAGAAAGGGAAGATGAAATACAGAACTGGAAGAGAAAAGGAGAAAGGAGAGGGAGTGAGGGACCATGTGAGAGTGAGAGAGGAAAGAAAAGGGGCAGGGAGAGGCAGACTGAGAAAGACACTGGGGGAGAGAAAGAAAAGACAGAAGTGCCAAGGCAAAGAATGAGCAAGGTAGGGAGAAGTAGACAGAAGCTGGAAGAGACGGAAACCAGGTAAGACAGACCTCGCGAAGGAGAGAGAGAGAGAGAATGAGGAAAATGCCGAGAAAGCCATCAGGACAGTGAGGAAGAAGCAGCAAGAAGGAAAAGTGAGAGCAAGAGATGGAGAACCAGGCAGAGCCCAGCTGGACGGTGGGTTCCGGGGTCCCACCGCCCTCCTTGGAGGCCTGGCTCCTCCCACTTACAGGCAGACTTGGGGGTGGGTCTCTCTGCCTCTCTGAGGCTCAGTCTCCACACCTGCAAAATGGGGATGCCAATAGGGCCTCCCTCCCGGGATCCCCTCCCCCAGCCCGGGGTGTCAGTGGGAGCACCTGTCCCTGTAAATGATGAGGCCAAGGGGAGGGGGGAGGGGGCTGAGGGCCGCCTTGAAGGTTCCACGGCCCCTGGTGGCCTCAGGCCTGTTCCTGGGTTCTCTGAAGCCTGACCCCCTCTATAGGAAGTGGTCTTGCCCCACGGACCAAACCCCAAGCCAGGCCTCCCATCAGGCTGCACCTTCCCCAGGGAGGCAGGCCTGGCCAGACTCCTGGGTCTAAGGGAAGGGGGCTGGGGCCTGGACTCCTGGGCCCGGCGGGGAGGAGGGGACTGTGAACTTGGACTACTGGGTCTGAGGGATATGAAGACTGCAGTGCCTGAAATCCAATGAGCTTGGGGGAGGAAGGGGCTGGGGGCCGGGGGTCCCGGACTCCTGGGTCCTGGCACCCACCCGTAGAACCGACCTTGCGGGGCCTTCGCCGCACACAAGCTCGTGTCTGTGGGTCCGTGTCGGGCTCACCATCGCGGCCGGGCCCTCCCCGGCCCTCCTGGCTCCCGTCTGAGTGTCCATTCGTCCACCTGCCGCGCCCCCCGGGCTGAGGTAGGAGGTTGTATAGTTGAGGAGGACACCCAAGGAGATCACTATACGGCCTCCTAGCTTTCCCCAGGCTGCGCCCTGCTCGGGACGGGGGCCCTGCCGGGACCCCCCACCCCCTGCTGCACCTCCCCGCCGGGGCTCAGGGGGCTGCTGCAGGGGCCCTGGGAGACAGAGCTGGGCTGCCCCCGTTGGCTCAGGGTCTCTGCCATCCAGACATCTCCATGCTGCCCTCTCGCTATGGCTTGTCGCTTTCTCTGCACCATGGGCTCTCTGCCTCCATCTCTCTCGCAGCCTTCTGGGCCTCTGGTCCACTCTCCCGATAGCTGTCTGTCCATCGCTGTGCTTCTCTTTGCTCTCCTTTCCCTGTAGTGTCTCTCCGTTTCTCTCTGTGCCTCCACCTCTTACCCCACCATCACCACCCAACATGGCCACCCTGCCCTGCACTGCCGGCCTCTGGGTCCCTGAGACCCTTTAACCTGTGAGGGTCTCCAGGGTCACAGGTGAGGTTCTTGGGAGCCTGGCGTCCGGCCCAGTCACCACCCTGGGGGTTACTGGCCTGACCCCTGACCCCTCAGCCCCTTCCTCTCCGAAGGCCCACCGCCTGACCTCTGGCCCTGCAGCCCCCGGCCCCTCCCCTCCCCGCAGTGACCTCACAAAGGCCCCCAGCTTCTCTGCAGGCACTGGGACCCTCAGGCATGGCCCCGCTGGCCCCGGCGGCTGCGCTGGCGGCCCTCCTGCTCGTCGCGGGGCCGGCCTGGACCTGCCTGCAGTGCTTCACCACCGACTCCGAGCGCTTCCACATATGCGAGGCCTTTGCGGGCGTCGAGGGCCGGAGGCTCAGGGAGTGTGGGAGGGCCTTCCTGACTGCCTTCAAGGGCCTCATGGGCACCAACATCAGTGAGGAGACCCCGGCCGCGGCCTCCAGGGCCCTGGGGAGAGGGGCCGGAGAGGCCTAGAGAGAGCCAGCCAGAGAGATGGGGGGGGCAGGTGGGCAGAGAGAGACAGAGACACAGAAACTCGGAGGAGAGAGACCCAGAGAGGGGCACAGAGCAAGAGGGGAAAGAGATACTGGGCTGGCGGGGAAGAGGGGGCGACAGAGTCAGAGAGGCTCACACGGAGTGAGAGGGAAACAGAGATCCTGGGCTGGGGGGGGAGGGGGTGACAGACTCAGAGAGGGGCACACAGAGCAAGAGAGGGGCAGAGATCCTGGGCTTAGGGAAGAAAGGAGGGTAGACAGAGACTCAGAGACGCTCACACAGAGTGAGAGAGTGAGAGGGGGAAGAGATCCTGGTCTGGGATGGGGAAGAGGGGATGACAGAGACTCAGAGAAATGCACACAGAGGGAAAGAGGGGGGCAGAGATCCTGGGCTGGGGGCGGGGAGGAGGAGGGAGAGAGAAGCACACAGAGCAGAGGGGGACAGAGATCCTGGGGGGGTGGGAAGGGGAGGAGACAGACTCAGGAAGGAGGAAGGTAGAGACAGCCAGGGCAAACAGACTGAGGGTGAGGGAATGGGTGAGACTTAGGAAAGAGAATGGGCTGGGGCAGAGGAGGGGGCAGAGGAGGGGGAAGTGGCTTCAGCCAAACCCGTGGCCCGCCCCACCCCCAGGCTATGATGAGAGGAGCCGCCTGCACGACCTCTTTGCCCAGATGATCCACTCCCTCCAGGAGACAGCTGATGCCCAGAGTGAGTCGGGGGTGGGGGTGGGCAACAGCGGGAGGTGTGAGGATGGGGCTCCCCAGGAACTTGGCAGAGGAAGCTGAGGGAGCTGGGCTACCTGTCGGGGAGAAGGGAGAAGGCAGCTGTCGGAGGGGCGCAGAAGGGACAAGACAGAAAGCACCTAGAGTCTGAAGCAGGTGGGACCGGCAGAGTGAATGGCTCAGGGACAGCCCCCGGGTGACCATGGGGCGGGCTGTGTGCGTGCAGCCCTGGAAGGATCCGCCTGCGCGGGCCAAGGGGCAGCGCCAGCAGTAGTCGCACCTTGTCACTGTGGTAGTCTCGGGACACACCATCCCTGCATGCACCAGAGATGGACTGTTTGGGGGGGGGGCGGCGCTCAGAGGTGCCGCCCTGGGGCCCTGGGGTCCAAAGCGGGCTGCTCTCCGTCTGCCGTCACCACCTTTACTGCCTGCTCTTGCTACGGAGCATCGTGCCCAAGATTCCGAAGGATGGGGAAGTTCCCACCTTGCAGGCTGAGTTTGGAGGGGCGAGTGGGGGTGCTGGGGGGTTGGGCATCCTGGAGAAAACCCCAGCCCTAGACCTCCCTGCCAAGGGAGACCCGGGAACTCAGAGGTGGACATGCCCTCTCCCCCCGCTTCAGCTGCCTTGTGACAAGCTTTTGAGCAGAGGAGGAATAAGTCCAGATGTGGGGGGAGGTGGAGGTTGGAGGAGACTCGAAGTTGGGAGGCTGGGAGGAGGCTGGGGTGAGGGTCCAGGCGGGAGAGAAAGGGCGTGGGCGAGAGCTAGGACAGTGAGGGTGGAGAAAAGAGCATGAGGGCAGCATGGGGCACCCGAAGGAGGGTCTGGGTGGGCAGTGGGGGTCACCCCTGAGGAGCCCAGGAGAAGGAGCAGGCATGGGGGCAGAGGGTGGGCTGGGTTAGGCCACAGTGGCTCTGAGGGGACATCCAGGAGGTGGCAAGATTCGCAGCTCAGGGTTCAGCTGAAAGGTTAGGGAGCTTGAGACTATCCTTGGGGCACTGGGGAGCCAGAGGAAGACTGGGCACAAGGAAGGGGCAGGGCCAGCTCTCGGAATGGACAGAGTCCTCTGGGCCCATGTGGAGATGGACCAGAGGGAGAGACTGGAGGCCGGGAGAAGGCTGGTGCAATATGTTCAACAAATACTTATTGAACGTGCCAGGCACAACGTTGAGGGAAACAGAGCAGGGGAAGGAGATGGGGAGTGCCAGGGGTGGCCAGAAGATAATTTTAATAAATAGGGTGGTCAGGAGAGGTGCAAATGAGAAGGTACAATTGAGCAAAGACCTTGAAGAGGTGACAGTGAGAGCCATGCAGGTAATCTGAGAGAAGAGAGCTCTGGACAGAGGAAAGAACTGGTGCAAAGGCCCTGGGGCCAGTGGGGCTGGCATGGAGTCGGTGAGGGAGAAAGTAATGGGAGAAGAAATCAGAGAGGCAGCAAGGGGCCAGGTCCTGTAGGACCCTGGAGGCCAGTGGTCCTCAACCCCTAGCATGCATCAGAATCTTCTGGGGAGCTTGTTAAAATGCAGGTGGCTGGGCCCCACCCCAGGTTTCTGGCCAGGAGATCTGGGGTAGAGCCCATGAGTTTACATTTCTAACAAGTTCCCCGGTGCTGCTGATGCTGCTGATCCGGGTCCACACTCTGAGAAGGCCACTCTGTCGTAGGCCACTGTAAGGACTTTGGCTTTTGCTCTGGAGGGGATGGAGGAGCCACTGGAGGGTTTTGTGCAGAGTTTCTGATCTGGGTTTCAGCGGAATCCCTCTGGGAGCCATATGAGGGCAAGGGCCAAAGCAAAGAGCCCAGGACAAGAAGGCGGGTGGTGGCTGGGCCAGTCGTGGTGGGCCAAGTGGGCCAAGATGAGGTCTGAGCTGAGAGTGGGGTATGAGGGTGGAGGAGAAGGCAGGTCAAGGATTTGACGTGTGCCCAGCCAGCCCCGTACAAGGGAGAGACTGCACCTGCCAGGCAGAGAGTTATTTATGTTCCTTGTCCTCCTCAGAGATCCTCCAACCAACTCTCTTGAGTGGGTGTTTATAGCCCCATTTTCCCGAGGTGGGAGTTGGGACTCAGCTGGACAGCAAGGGCAGACTCGGGAGACAGTCTGGAGATGCACTGGACCGGATGTCTGTGGGCTGACAGGGGAGGGAAGAAGCAAAGCTGACTTCTAGGTCTCTCCCAACTGCAGGACTGGAGAGATGGGTGTGGCGAGATGCCCCTGCCTCTGGGTGGTCCCAGGTGATAGTGGCTGTGCCTGTGACCCATGGAGTGGGGAGCATGGTAGATGAAGGAAGGGTGCCTTAACGATGAAGTGTGCAGGTGCTGGAGCCCAGTCTGGGTTCACGTCTATTCATGTGACCTTGGCCAACTTCCCTAACCACTCTGTGCCTCAGTTTCCCCATTTGCCACTTGGGGATGGTACGGTTCAACAGCTGACCCGTCTCCAGCACTCGCAGAGGTTCTCTCCTGCAAGGGGCATCTGAGCACTTTCTACACTGTGGGACGTTTAGTCCTGACCCACTCCCCAACCCTGTGAGATGGGCACTTTATTGTCCCCATCTTAGGAATGAGGAAGCTGATGAAGTCACTCGGGCAAGGTCACATAGGGACCAGATATCCCAGAAGTGAGGCATGTGTGGTCATGGGTGGGTGAGGCAGGACTCAAACCCAGATGATCAGAAACTGCGGCCAGAGCCCCTGACTCTGTTCTGGGGAACTTCACAACATCCAGCTCCACCCACGTCACACCTCTTGGCCTGTTTGGAATATTTCACTCCATCCCTGCTCCCACCGTTGATTAGATAGAGAACATACACACACCCCTCAGCTCACTTGGAATATCCTACACTCCCGTGAGTCACTTGGTTTGGCCCATGCGTGACAACTCCAGCAAACCGGCCTCTCTTTTGAGCCCCCCACTCTGACCACACCCTCCTGGCCATCCTGCCCTCTCTAGCCCACACAAGTATTCTGTGGCCAAAGAGAGACCTTGAAGTCCTTGACCACGCAGGTTGAACTCTCTCCCCAGCCTCACTACCCCTCTCTCCAGCTTATTCCCAGGTGAGCATCACTTTAGCCACTCTTGCCAATATCTGCAATCCCTCCCTTTCTGTATGGTCTTAAGTCACAGAGAAACCCCCACCACACCCCAAAGGCTTAAACAAGCTAGTTCATTTCTCCCATATAAAATACATCTTGAGGTTTGCACATAGGGCTGGTATAGCAGCTACATTTTTTTAGGGACCCAAGCTCCTTCCAGCTTTCTGCTGTAGCATTCTAGGGTGTATCCTTGTCCTTATGGTCCTAGATAGCTGCTACAGCTCCAGCCATCACAACCAAGTTTCAGGCAGGAGGATGGAAGAAGGGACCAATAATATGGCACCACCTCCCCTTTAAGGCTACTTCCTGGAATGCACACATGGCACTTCCACTTACATATCAATGGCCAGAATTTGGCCACATGACCACACCTAGTTGCAAGGAGGACTGGGAAATATAGTCTTCTGCATGGCGCTGTCCCCAGCTGAAATGCAGGGTTCTGTTACTAAAGAGATATTGGAGACAATTGGTAATCCCTGCCTCATTTCTGTTTTCCAAAAATACATCCATCATTATCTCAATCCAGCCTTCCACTTTCTCTGCAAAGCTCCACTGGAAAAAGTTAGAAAACCTTACAGTTTGGAGGCCATTACAGTGGTCAAAAGCCAAATGCCTACAAGGGCAGGCAGGGAACATACAAGTGAAAGAGCAGGGATGTAGGAACGACTAGACATTTAGACGGTGGAGAAATGGGTGCATGCTCTGTTTAATGGGGGGGGGGGGTTACTATCAAGCTCCAGCTAATTTTTGCCTTGTGGAAATGTCACCATGTTACAGCTCTTCCCATATATATTTATAAAAGAGAAGCCAAATGTTTTATGTGACTTTCCCAAATTTTATATGGTGGTGACTGCTCCCTATGTTTCTTTTAATGCTTTCCAGCTCCCATCTCATTCCACCCCCCGCCCCCCCCAAAAAAAAAACATGTCTGAGGAATGGATTGGGGTCAAAAGCCATCAGCTGTGTCCTGTGGTTCCAGCTGGACCCTGGGATTTATTCTACACATATTTAAAGCCCTTTCTAAGAGCCCTTTCTAAGGCTTGGTCCCTTCTCCTGGGTTCTGGGGACATGGCACTAAAAAGGACATATTCACTTATAGTTTAGCACAGAGACAGACCGAAACGATCACCAAATATGAGTATATGTGATTACAAACTGGGGAGAGCTATGAGTGAAATGAATGTGGCACGATGAGACACACAAACAGGGAACTAGATTAGATTTGTGGTGAAAGAAGCCTCTGAGGAGACACGAAGTAAGACATGAAGGATGAGCGGGAGCAAGGGGAGGATGTGCTAGGTACAGAAGCCAGCACAGGCAAAGGCCCTGGGGTTCTCGGAACATGGATCACTTCATATCAGGGGATATGAAAGGTGGGTAGTACGGATGGGGCCGGGGGCTAGGCCAGACCATGGCGCCAGAAGGAAGGAGACTTGGGGACTCCTCAGCCTTCAAGGTAGGGTGGGAGGAAGAGAGGAGAGGGGTGGATGTGGTGTATTTGAGAAACAGGGGTGGAGAGGGGCTGGGAAAAGGGCTTGTCACAGTGACAGTGAGTCCTATGGAGGGAGGCCGGCCATAGGGGAGGGAAGGATGCAGACAGACCGGGGCGCGGGGAGAGGGGACAGAGACTCAGGGAGAGGGCCCCCTCTGCCCTCCAGAGCCCTTTGAGGCTGCCTTCACCGCGGCCGCGGAGAAGATGAAACAGGCCATAACCCAGCTTAAGAAAGGTAAAGTAGACCACGCTCCCCACCCCCCGACACGCACGATTAGGGAACCCCGTTCCTGAGACCCTAATCTCAGTGCAAACCCTGGCCCGCCCCCTGAGCGGGTTCTCTGTGGGCCCCTCCTGACAGCAGTCCCGCGCCTTGGACGTACGGTGTCCTCCAGCCGGGGCCCCTGGGCCCCTGGGCTCGGGCCCCCTTCCTGGGTCTCTGGCTGTGAAAGGTTTCCTCCGCAACTGGGCCCGCTCGGCGAACCCTTTCCAGCCGGGCTAGCTGGGCCTCCTAATTAGGCTCTTCCCGCCAAAGAGGGCCCTGGGCCGAGCCCCGCCCCCGGGGATGCGCGGGCCCGTCACGTCCCGCGGGGGAGCCGCGGGTAGGGCGGGCCTGAGCCTTGCGGGGTAGTAACGCGTCCTCTGCCCCCGCAGCCCAGCCCTGCGTCCCTCCCTGCGGTAAGGACTGAATTCGAAGCTCAGAACTGCGGGCTGAGCGAGAAGGGAGGCGGTCGGGAACGAGTCCTGGGGCTGCGAGTGCGGGAAGAGCACGGGGGGCGCGGGTGCCAGGGAGGCCCACAGGAGCCCCGGGGAGAGGAAGGAAACCAGGCGCGGCAGAGCGGCCCCTGCAGGCCCGGCGTCCCCGCCCCTAGGGCTGCAGGAGCTCTCCCGGCTCTTCCACTGCCGCTCGTGCTACTCCACCGTCTGCGACTTCCCGCTGGACTGCCCAGGTGGGGGCGGGGCCTGCCCAGGGGGGGCGGGGCCTGCCCAGGTGGGGGCGGGGCCGGGGTGACCCGGGCCGCCTGCAGTTCAGGACGTGACGGTGGCGCAGGGGGAGCAGGCTCTGTTCTCTTGCGCCGTGGACTTCCAGCTGCCTGAGGAGGAGATCACCTATTCCTGGAAGTTCGCGGAAGGAGGGGTGAGTCGGGGCGAGTGGGGCGCGGGCCCCGGGGTGCGCGGGCTGCGCTCGGGCTCAGGGCCGGGGAGGGCGGGGCTCAGGCCTGGGTTCTCGTAGGATTGACAGGGAGTGCGCAGGGGAGGCCCGAGGGGCGGGGCCTAGGCTCGGGGGCGGGGCCGGGCTCTGGCCGGCGTCACGGCCTGGCGAGCCGGACTTGAGGGCGCCGGGCCTGGGCTCCCGCCGCCTCAGCGCGAGCGCCCCGCAGCTCCGCACCCGGGACCAGTCCTACTTCCGAGAGCTGCGGCAGGCCCGCGGGAACCTGGCGCGGATCCGGCCGGCGCAGCCCAAGCACCGCGGGACCTTCTCCTGCGACATCAAGCACGACGAGCGCCCCCTGGCGCGGCTCTACTTCTTCCTTAACGGTTCGGGCCCGGCGGGGCTGCGCGGGGGCGGGGCTGCGCCGGGGGCGCGCGCGCCCGGCTGACGTGCGCGCCCCCGCAGTGACGCGCTCGGCCCCGCGCGGGCAGCTCGCGCTCCAGGACGCCTTTCACCAAGTGCTGAACTGGACGCCGCGGGAGGCGGAGGGGGTCGAGCCCTGGAGGCCGAGCCTGGGCGAGCTGCTGCGCCAGCCCGGGGCGCTGACGCCGAGCAACCAGTTCCTGCTCGCGCTCTCTGCGGCCTTCCTGTCAGCGACTCTGACCCTGCTCGGGTGGTGAGTCCCCGGGACCGCGCAGGCCCTCCGAGCCGGGCGTCCAGACCCCAGCCCCCCCTCTTCCCTCAGACCCGGGAGTCCAGGTTTCTAGCTCCCTTCTCCCGTGGTCTCAGCAGTTGGGGGTCCCCAGCTTCCCACCCCACAACACCTTCCTCCCTCAGGCCTACGAGTTCAGAACCCCCAGCTCCTCCTCTCTTTAACCCAGGACTCCCCCACTCCTCCTTCACACCCAGGCCATCTTGTCCTTCCTCAAATCCGAGTCAGAGCTCCCAGTCCACCTTTTTTTTGTTTTGTTTTGTTTGTTTGTTTGTTTTGTTTGTTTGTTTGTTTTACCGGGAGGTCCCGGGAATCGAACCCAGGTCCCTCCATATGGCAGACGGACGCCCAACCATTTGAGCCACATCCGTCCCCCCAGTCCACCTTTGGGACCTAGGCATTCAGGTCTCCAGACTCAAATTTCTAGTCCCCAACCCCCTCCCCAGCCCACATACACACACACCTCCTTGTTTCCCCAGGATGTTCTTTCGTTGGTCCTTCAGCACCAGTTAACAAAGGCATCTTTTCCTTCCTTGTCCCACTTTCTTCTCTAAAATAAAGAATATGGTTTTTTTTGTTTTTGTTTTTGTTTTTGTTTTTGATAAACTCAAAGAGATCCCCTCTGAGACAATTGTATTTCTATATATTTTCAAGAAATAGACATTTAACAATTTCATTTAAAATAGCATCTGAAAGAATAAAATATATAGAAATAAATTTAACAAAGGATACAAAAGATTTGCACACTCAAAACCATGAAACACTGCTGAAAGAAATCAAAGAAGAGCCAAACAAATAGCAAGACATCCTGTGTCCATGAATCGGAAGATTCACCATTGTTAAGATGTCAATAATACCCAAAGAAACCCACAGATCCAATACAAACTGTATCAAAGTTCCATCAGGCTTTATTGCAGTAATCAAAAAGCCAATCTTCAAATTCATATGAAACTGCAGGGGTCACTGAATAGCCAAAACAATTTTGATAAAGGACAAAATTGGGGAACTCACACTTATTGATTTAAAAACTTTCTACAAAGCTACAATAATCAAAGCAGCGTGGGACTGGCACAAGGATGGACAAATAGACCAAGAAAATAGAATTGAAGTGTTCTGGGAAAATGGCACTGAGGTGGGTAGGCAGAGTCTGACCCTCTCACAACGAAGGAGCAGAGAGAGTAGGGACCTATCAGACGGAGCTACTTTGGATATATATAGAACAGGAGGGTGCTCTGAGTCATCTAGGAGGGTACTAGAAAGATAAAGAAGCCAAAAAAAAAAAAAAAAAAAAATGTGAGTTGCTAACCCCTATGGCTGGAAGTAGCACATACACTGCACCCTTAAGGCAAATAGCCTAGGTGGAGCCCCTGGCTCACTGCTCTGAATGGAGTGTGAGGGGGCAAAGAATATGTTTTACAGCTCCAGCTTCTTTCATCTTCGAAAGTGGTTGCTACCAACTGATGGGAGGAGGGGATAGCCCAGGTAAACTTTGGCCCTGTGATTGCAACAGTAGGCATAGCTGTCACCATGCGAGGCCCTGTACTCAGAGCTTTAGGTACAAGTCCAGGTCCTTCCCCAGAGTCCTCCAGCAAGACATTTCCACCTGCAGAAGGCAGAGGGTGTCCCTGGCAAAGCCTGTTCCTCCCCAAGGCTTTCCTCTTGCCATAAAAGGCACCACCTTCCACTCAGCTGCTCAAGCTGGAAACCTGAGTCATGTTTAATTCCTCCTCCACATCCATCCATTTCCAGGTCCCCACCATTTTATCTCCTTAGTATCTCGTGAGCCTGCCTTTCCTCTGTAATCCTGGCCACCACTGTCTCACCAGCTGATAGCAGACGCCTCCCCACTGGCCTTTAGTGTTTCCCCATTGCTATTAGAACAAAATAAAGATTCCTTACCAACGCCTCCAGGGCCTCTGATCTGGCCCCGGCTGATCTCACTGGCCTTATCCCCTCCTATTCACACACACACACACACACACACACACCATTCTACCCTGCAGTTTTGCTGTTCTTTTCTCATAGCTTGTATCCATCATGCCAGGACCTTTGTACCTGCCTTGAAGTAATGGCTTTTTCTTTTTTCATCTACTTAACTCAATTTTGATTCCCCCTGAGCAGTCTTTACATGAATTAGCCCATTAATCTTTGTGACTACCTTGTGAGGTAGTTTATTATCCCCTTTGCTACTCTCCAGCCCAGTGGCTACTTTTTTTAAAATCCCTTGAACATGTGAAGCTTAGGCCCATCTCCAGACCTGTGCCCTGCTGTTCTTTGTACTTGAAAGGTCTTTCCCCACAACTTCATGACGCTTCCTCCTCCTGATCGCACAGGTCCCAGTTCAGATGAGGCCTCCTCTGACCCTGCCCACTTCCTGTGACTTTATGATAGCACCCTATTTTAGCTTCTGCATGGTACCCATCTGAACTTAATGTTAACTAATAAAATAATATTTTAATAAAAATATTTGTTTTGTTTCCTCTCCCACCTAAAAGTTAAGCACCTTCTAGGCAGGACCTCATTCTCATTCACTGCTGTCATTTCCTTTTATTGACTCATTCATTTGGCAAAGACAGCTTAGTATGTGCCAAGCATTTTCAAGGCTTTGCAGACAAAGCAAAAATCTGTGCCCTCAGGAGCTTAGATTCTAGTAGCCAGTAAGACAACAAAAAAATTAAGTGAAATATATATCAAGTGATACAATAAGAGCAATGAGACTATAAAGCAGAAAAATGGGGAATATTGTAGAGATAGGAGGAGGCAATAAGATCTTCAAGAAGGCCTCAATGAGAAGGTGTCATTTGAATAAAACTTGAAGGTAATGAAGGTGTGAGCCATGTGGATATTTGGGTTAAGAGCATTCCAAGCAAAGGAAAGAGCAGGAGCAAAGGTCCTGAGGCAGGTGTGTGTCTGGTATGTGGGAGGAATAGCAGGAGGCAGGTGAAACTGGATCAGGGCTAAGGGAAATGAGTAAGCAGAGAGGTCAGAGGACACAGGACCAGCTCATGCAGGACCTTGGCCACTGGAGAGTCTGTGGATTTTCCTGCGCATGAGAAAAGAGGTGAGGGCAGATTTTGAGCCAAGGAAGGTCATGATCTTTTTTAGATTTCTACAGGATCCCTCTGGCTGTGCATAATAGATGGGGGAGGAGGAGGGCAAGGGTGGAAGAAGGAATCATTGTTATGAAGGCAGGTACCACAGTAGTGTAGGCACCAGGTAGTGGCTTTAATTCAGGCAAGAAATGTAGCTTGGGGACAAAGGTGTTGACAGGGGAGGTAAGGAATCTGTTCTGAAAGTGAAGCCAACAGGATTTGCTGATGGATGGGAAGGTTGGGTGTGAGGAAGAGCGAAGGATCTTCCTCACACCCAAGCAGCATGTCCAGCAGAACTGTCTGCAATGATGTGCTGTCCAAGCATGTGGCTCTGGAGCATATGCACTGTGGTCAATGCAACTGAGGAACTAAACTTATAATTTGATATAGCTTTAATTAATCTCAATTTAAACAGTCCCTGCTCAATGACAGCAGAACTAAGAGAGGCACGTGTCTGGATATACTTAACTGTGGGTCACACTCGGTAAGTCTTTACTTGATTAGGAGCTCCTTGAAGGCATAGGCTGGCTCTTAATCTTTTCTGTATTTGCAAACCTAAACAAGTGTCCAGAATTCAGTAGGTACCTGGTAAATGATTTGGGGATTTATTGACTGAATCAAAGAATAAATGAGAGAAAAAGATTTCAATACTCCATGTGGTAGTGGTTATCATCTTGGATGGTGCAGCTCTAGCAGTTTTGGCCTGAGCCACTGGAAGGATGAAGCTGTTTCCAGAAAGGGGACTGTTGGAGGAGTCGGGGGAGAAGAGGGGAGGACATTGTGTCTGAGATGCCTATCAGTAATCCATGGAAATGTCTTAGAGGCAGGTGGTAAAAAAGTCTGAAATTTAGGGGACAGGTCTGATCTGAAGATAGAAATTTGGAATTCACTGGCCTGAATGAGGTATTCAGAGCTGCAAGACAGGGAAACGAGTGCCCATGGACAAGGGAAGAGGTGGCAGGGACAGAGGCCTGGGATTCTCTCTGTTCAGCCTTCAGTCACATTGAGAGGTACCAGGAAAGGAAACTGGGAGGAGAAAAGCAAGGCGATCGTGGTTTTCTGAAAGCCAAGTGAAGAAAGCCTTTCAAAGAAAGAGTGACCAGCGGTGTCAGATGCCACCATGTCATGAAATAGACCTGATAAACCAAGACCATTGGTTTTAGCAAGGTAGAGGTCAATGATGACCTTGACAAGAGTAGTTTTCATGGAACAGTGGGATCAACCATGTCATTGGCATGGGTTTAACAGGGCATGAGAATTAGCATCATTAGCTGTCATGAAAATGCAAATCAAAACCCCTTCACACCAAGATGGCTGTGATTAAAATAAAATTTTAAAAAAAGGCAGACAATAACAAGTGTTGGTGAGGACGTGGAGAAACTGGAACCCTCATACATTGCTGGTGGGATATAAACTGATGCAGCCACTTAGGAAAACGGTTTGGTGGTTGCTCAAAAAGTTAGAGTTACCACATAACCCAGCAATTCCACTCCTAGGTATATACCCAAGAGAACTGAAAACATGCCCACACAAAAACCTGTACATGAAGGTTCATAGCAGCATTATTCCTAGGAGCTAAAGAGTGGAGACAACCCAAATGTCCATCAACTGGTGACTGAATAAACAGAATGAATACCCATGAAATGGAATATTATTTGGCAATGAAAAGGAATAACTGTGAGACATAATACAACATGGGAGAACCTTGAAAGCATGCTGAATGAAAAGGCAGTCAAAAAGAAAATACAGTGTATGATTCCATTTATATGAAATATCCAGAGTAGGCAAATCCATAAAGACAGAAAGTAGATCAGTGGTTGCCTGTGGCTTGGGAGATGGGGGAGGGGTGGGGAATGAGGGAATGACTGCCCGCGGGTATAGGAGTTCCTTTTGTGGGGTGCTGAAATTTTTTTAAAAATTATATTATGGTCATGGTTGCACAACTGTATAAACTTACTAAAAGCTATTGAATTGTACCCTTTAAATAGATGAATTTTATGGTGTGTGAATAATAGTAAAGCTGTTTAAAAGAGAATGAGAGAAGAGAAATCGGAGGTGCATGTGGACAGATCCCCAGGAGTTTTACTATTGAGAGAAAGAGGGAAATTGGGACAGTAACTCAAGGGGAAACTGAGGTCAAGATGGGAAAGTAACAGCATGTTTGGATGCAGATGGGAAAGACACAGAAGGGAACGAGTTGGTGGTGGAGGAGCAGGGGGAAGAACTTCTGGGTGAGATCTTGGAGTAGTTGAGAGGGGAACGGGTCCAGGGCCCAAGTGGAAAGCAGGGACTTCAGCTTGGAGCATAGACAGGTCATTCTCAATAACTGGGTGTGAGGGTGGAAGGTGATGAGGGTGGGCATCGATGTAGGTGAGTGGGAGGACATCGAGGTGGGAACTCTGAAAGTTCTTGTGGTCTCTGTTTTTTTACTGTTGTTTGTTTTTTGTTAGTTTGTTTGGGGGGTGAGATAGAAAGCTGGGAGTTAAGGCTGGGGAAGGAGGTCCTGGGGTTAGGAGAAAGAGAAGGTATGAGATACCCTTCTGAAAAGTGGACGAGTGGATGGACCAGGAAAGCAGGCACTACCTATGGTGCCTAACGATATCTAACACTTAGTAGATGCTCCATGAATATCTGTAAATGAGGAGCTGAGTTCTCACCCATGGGCTTAATATTCCTAGTTTCCTAAAAGGGAAGGAGGCTTTGGGGTAGGGTGTCTTGTTTCAGGTTCAAGCAACTAGCACCCAAGACAGCCGATGGTCCCAAATTCTCAACCATGTAGCCTCTTCGGTTCTCAAAAAAAAAAAAAAAAAAAGAAGAAGAAGAAAAAAAAGGCTCAGAAGAAAATAAATAAAACTTTATTGAATCCTGGTCACACAGTACAAATGGAGATAAAATAAGAACAGGGACAAAGTGGGGGCCCCAGGTGGCATGTGGGGCCCCTCTCCTGCCTGCCTTCCAAAACCCACACCCTGATCAATAAATACCCCTCCCTGAGGCCCGAGAAGTCCCAGCCCAACACAGTCCAGACTCGAGAGTCCTGGGGCGACCCTCACATTTCGCAGAGGAGGCAAATCCAAAGGCCCGGAGAGCCGGCCCGCACGTCCGCGGCTCCTCCCCCCGGCAGGGGCCCCCCGCGCGCCCCGGCTCACGCCTGGACGCGGTAGCCCCCCGCCCGCCGCCGGCAGAGCCTGCGCACGCCGGCCCAGTACAGCGCCAGCATGACGGCCCAGTAGCCCGCGTAGGCGCAGGCCCCGGCCGCCAGGTGCTCGGCCTCGGCGGCGCGGGCCGGGCCGCTCCAGTCGGCAGTGGCCTCGCGCGCCACGCTGCGCACCAGGCCCCCGAGCAGCAGCAGCGCCCAGAGGGCCAGCGGCAGCACCGGCACGTAGTTGGCGGCCAGCGTCCGGCGGCCCGACGTGCCCCAGCCGCTCCGGTTCATGGTGGCCAGCGCCAGGAACTTGGCGGGCAGGAGGCCGCACATGTAGAGGGGCGCGTAGAGGGACAGCAGCACCATGCGCGGGCAGCCCCGCAGCCAGGCCGCGAAGGCCGCCTTGGCCAGCGCCACGCCCTGCACGCACAGCAGCACCCACAGCAGCGCCCACGGGCGGCCCGCGTAGAAGAGCCGCAGCACCGTGGCCGCCACGAAGAAGGGGAAGAGGCCCGAGACCACCGCCTCGTAGGTCATCCAGGCGTGGTGCCGGTGCCACCACAGCGCGTTGTACAGCCACTCCCGGAAGTACGACTTGGACCAGCGCGTCTGCTGGCTGAGCCAGCGCAGGAAGGACGAGGGCGTCTCGGAGTAGCAGCGGGACCGGGGGGTGTACCTGGGCGGCGGGGGGAGGGCGGGGGGCGTCAGCAGCCCGTCCTGGGGGCCGGGGCAGGATTCCAGAGCCGGAACGGCCCCTGTGGGGTCTGGGCCAGCTGCTTAACCCCTCTGGGCCTCAGTTTTCCCAAAGGGACAATGGGGTCTCGAAACGGCTTCCCACCTTACGGGGATAGTGTGAGGACTGGGCGAGGGAAAATGCCCAGTGCTCAGGACTCCGTGGACAGATGTCCACTGCTGCTGGCTTTTTTTTTATTTTACCGGGAGGTCCCGGGGATCGAACCCAGGTCCCTCCATATGGGATACGGATGCCCAACCGTTTGGCCACATCCGTCCCCCAGTGCTGCTGTTTTTATTGTGACTAATACTTTACTATCGCTGTTACTAATGTCACTCCCGTTACCAATGCAATTACTAACACCGCCACTGACGCATCACTAATGCCGTTACTGGCAGGCTCCCTTCCCAGCCCCGGGCAGACGTCACTCATCCCTCACACCAGGCCAGAATCCCTTCCGCGGAAAGCCACCAGCAAGGCTGCCAGCCGGCAGTCAACTCTCCTCTCCCCTGGGCCTTGCCTCACCTGTGGAGACCTGCACGCCCGTCCTCCTGGTCCTGCCCAGAACCCAACCCCTGTGCACAGCTCTCGCCTCCACCCTGCCGGTTTAAACCAAGCCCCTGCATAAGGCAGGAGCTTCCTCAGTGGCCTCCCTGCTTCCGCCCTTGCCGGCTGCAGGAGGGATCCTGTTAGAACAGCAGGCAGCCCCCCGCCCAGAGCCCTCCCCCCATGCCATTCTCAGCCTCAGTTCCCACCCTACCTCAGGCACCCTAGCTAACATTTCATTCCTTGCACCAAAACCTCCTGTTCCCCCATCGTTTCTTTTTTTTTTTTTTACTCAGAGGTCCTGGGGATTGAACCCAGGTCCCTCCATATGGGAGACGGATACTCAACCATTTGAGCCACATCCGTCCCCCCCATCGTTTCTAACATAGATTATCTTTTACTTAAGTATCTTATTTGTTGTCTGCCTCCCCCACTAAACAAAAGCACAGAAGTCCAGGCTGCACCCCCACACCCACGCTTACTTCGCTGTACGCACCTCTCACCTCGTGAGTATCTGTTGAAAGGATGAAGACCTGGGGTCCCTGGTCATAGCCCAGGCTCTCACCAGGTCTCACTCTGTAGACTCCCTCCCCCCTGAGTTTCCCCTGTTCCCCCAAAAGACTCACCGAATCACATCTCTTCTCCTGAAGCACTTGCTAGAGTTTCTGTGCTCCCCTCCTCTCTCACTTGATTCAGTCCCGCCCTCTCCATTTATCTCTTGCTCTCCCCACGCCCCTTGGAGTAATCCTTGTTGTCTTGGTCTCCATGGCAGAGCCAACTCGCCCCATCTCATGTCATACCTGAGTGGAATTCCTCCCCCTCCCCTTGCCTTACTTGGTAGAGTCCATTGGGTGATAAGGTGCACTGCAAATGTCCCCTCTGCCCCATTTGGTGTCTCCCACTCTGTCAAATGTCTCACTTGGTAGAGCCCACTGTCCTACACTTACTTTGGGTTTGGAGAGTTCCCAACATCCCAGATCCCAGTCTTCCCTGGAATACCCTCTGGTTTCAGCACACACCAGACCACCTGGTCCCCCTGGCTTACTTGGTGGCGTAGCCCATGCTGAGCATACGGTTGGTGAGGTGCCGGTCGTCCCCGAAGGTGCAGTGGGTGCCCAGGAACTTCTGGTTGTACCAGGCCTCGAGGAACTGCTGCAGGAGGTTGTTCCTGTAAAGGCCTGGATGGGGGTGGGGAGCGCCAGAGCCTCAGCCTCTGCCATCACCAGGAGCCTTCCCATTCCTATCTCCAACCCAACCCCATCTCCAATTCCAACCCCATCCCCAACCATCTCAATCCCACTTCCCAGCCCCCTCTCCAACCACAATCCCAGCTCCAATCCTGTTTTCAACTCCAAATCCATTCTCCTCTCAGACTTGCCCCCTCTCCCTGACCCCATGCTCACTCTGACTCCCAACTCACCCCAACCCTACCCTCAATCCCACATCCCTTTTCAGCCCTATCCCCACCTCATCCCCAATCAGAAATCCATCTCCAACTCCAACCCTGGCCCCAACCCTGTCTTGACCCTAACCCTATCCCATTTCCTTTCCCAAATCCATCACCAGCCCCACTGCAGCACCAGCCCCAATCCCCATCTGCACCCTTTCTCCTACCCAGACCAACCCCAAACCCAACCCCAGCCCAAACCCCATCCCCACCTCCAACTTCCAATCTTATCCCCATCCCCAATTCCTACCTCAGCCCCATCTTTGTCCCCACTCTTGATCACATCCCCGAACCCCTCCTGCTCTCCTCCCTCTCCACCCCATCCACGGCCCTGCCAAGCCCTGCCCCTCCTCACCGAGGGGGCCACTGATGCAGGACACACAGTGGAAGTAGCTCTGACAAGCCCGCTCCACATTGAAGGCCACCCAGTACCGCAGGCTGCTTAGGAAGCTGACCCAGGAATCCAAGGGGTTCAGGATCCGCACATCCCCGCCAACAGCCCCCACACGGGGGTCTGCGTCCAGCACCCGCACCAGCTCCAGGAGCGCCATGGGGTCCAGCCTCGTGTCTGAGTCACAGACCTGTGGGGACAAGGCGTCCCAGATCAGGCCAGACCCCTGTGTAGGGCTGGTGCTTGAGGGAAGAGCCAGGGCACTCTGCAACTCATCTGAACATGACCTTGACTTTTTAAGTAATATACAATGTCTAATTCCATCTTGACATGATCCCCAAGACCCACGCCCTTGAGTAATACCCTCCCCTTGAAAGTGGGCAAGACCTGTGGCTTACTTCTAACCAATAGAATATGACAAAAGTGGTGGGGTATGACTCCCATCATTCTGTTACCTTATATGACAAAGTGAAGGGGTTTTGCAATGTCATTAAGGCCCCTAATCTGTTAAGTATAAGTATCCTGGGTGGGCCTGACCGAATCAGATGAACCCTTTAAAAGAGGGTCTAGAAGTCAGACACTCTTGCTGACCTTGAAGAGGTAAACTACCATGAGTTCTCTGGCTGCCAGAAAACGAATTCTGCCAACACACACGAGCTGGGAAGAGAATTCCCGAGCCTCAGATCTCAGCTCCAGCCAACACCTTGCTTACAGCCTATGCAGAGGACCCAGTTCCGCTGTGTCCAGACCCATGGGAATGGTAAGATAATAAACGTGTCTTGTTTCAAGGGACCAAATGGGTGGCAATTTGTTCCGCAGCAATAGAAAACAAATGCCACACATTAATGAATGACTATGCATTGAATGGGTGAATGAGTCACCAAATGACCCGATGAATCTGTATGTTGACTAATGTCTAGACACATGAACGAATGAGCGAATGAACAACAACAAAAACAGGTTAAATGAATCAAAGAAAGAAGGAAGGATGGAACCTCTACGTTGAAGGGATGAATGAATGAATGAATGAGTGAGAGAATGACTTTCTACGTTGATTGGATGGACAGATGAATGAATGAGTGAGTGGATGAGTGAGTGCCTGGAGGAAAGAATCTTGACAATTGAATGGATGGATGAGTAAATAAATGAATAACTGAACGAATGCATCTCTACATTGGATGGCTGGCTGGGTGGGCGAAGGAGGGAAAGAATCGCGAAGTTCAGCGGAGGAGTGGATGAAGATGGCAACGGAAGGATCAAGGACGGAATGCATCTCCGCACTGAGCGCAAGGCCCCAGGACGCGGGGACGGGGGTCGGGGGCGGGCGGGGACGCCCCCCACTCACCTGCACGTAGTCCACCGAGTCGCCGAGCGCCTTGAAGGCGGTGTACATGACCTCGCGCTTGCCGCCCCAGCGCTGGGCCACGCACACGCACCGGCGCGTCCTCACCAGCGCCTCCACCGCCAGGCGCCCGGGGTCCTCCGCCTCCACCTCGCGGTAGGCGCCCGCCGCGCCCGCCGCCGCCGCCGGCTCCCAGGGCTGGTGGTAGTTGCCGTCCCACACGTAGGTGGCGGGGTCCTCGTCGGCGAAGACCTCGCGGAACATGTCGACCATGTAGAGGTCCTCGGCGCGGTGGCCGTCCACCACCATGAGCACGCGGAGGCGCGCGCGCGGGTAGCGCAGGGCGCGCACGGACGCCAGGCACTGGCGCAGGTACGCGGGGTCCTCCTGGTACGCCGAGATGGTCAGCGCCACGCAGCGCGCGCGGCCCGCGGCCGGGGCTCCCCGCGCCGCCCGCCGCGCCGCCGCCGCCACCCGCCGGTGCTCCAGGTACGCGAAGAGGCTCTGCGCCACCAGGTGCGCCGAGAGGAAGGCCCCGTAGAGGCCGAAGGCCAGGAGGCCGTGGCTGTCGGAGGCCAGCGGCACGCCGGCCGCGTAGGCCCAGCTCATGAGGCCCAGGATGAGCAGGGCGAAGGCGACGGTCCCCACGCGCCGGGCCAGGCCCGAGCAGCGGCGGGCGGCCGAGGTGGGCTTGGGCGCGTCCTGCCGGGAGGAGGGGAAGAGGCCTGAGTCCCTCCGCCTGGAAGCCCGCCCGGGTTTGTCCCAGGCCGGAGGACGGGATCCCCGTTAGGGGGAAAGAAGAGCCGCTCGGGCCCCTCAGAGCTGTTTTCACCATGAAAGTAATTGTGGCAAGCAGTTACCTGGGTTGCCTGCCTGAGGGTATTGATCCTAGTACAGTTTTGTTCTTTCCTATTTCCACATCTCTGAAATTGCCATGAGGCTTACACTCACTCACCGGAGCGTCACACACACACACACACACACACACACACACACCCCTCTTTCTTAGTGGTGCGTAAAAGAATGATTCCCCTCACAATCAAAGTCCCCTTAGTGTGGAGACACTAATACTAATATAAAATATGGGCTCTATAGGAAGCTGACCCAGGAGTTTAGGGGGTCAGGGTCTCCACACCCCCCCTCCCCACATTCCCCCGCAGGGGTCCCTGTCTTGCCATATGTACGTACCAGGCACCGCTCTAGGCCTTTTATAGGAACTAACTTATTTCAAGCCTCGCACCAGTCCTGAGAGGTAGGTGCTCTTATCAGCACCCCCATTTTACCGAGGGAGCAACTGAGTCACGTGTCCCACCTGGAAAGCTGAGAAACTGGGACTGGAAGTGACTAAACACAACCTTGCTTGCGGTCCCGGCTTTGCTCCTCAGGAGAGCCCTGGGGTACGATTGTTTACTGTCGCCATCCAAACGACAGAAAACAAAGCTCGAAGAAGGAGGACGAGCGGCTTGCCCCCAGTCCCGCAGCTGCCTTCCCAGGGGGACTGGAGCTTCCAAAAGCTGTGGCAGGGGTCTCCTTCCCCTGCCCCCGGCCCCGGGGCCACCTGTTCAGCAGGTATTGCTGGAAGAGCCCCAAATCGGAGGGATAGTAGATGCCTTACTCCTATGCTCTGCAACAACCCGATGAGGTGGGTATTCTTACTTCCTCTGTTACAGAGGAGGAAACTGAGGCACGGGGAGGTGAATTCAGGTATTGAGAAGAGAAGTTAGGGTCCAGCGCCCAGGTACGCTACACTGCCTCCTGTGTCACCAGTCCCACACGCTGATTGTGAGTTCAGAACCAGATAAGCCATTAGCTGCAAGTCCGCTCTGTCCAAAACGGGAGCCACCTCAGCCCTTGAAGCAGGTGGCCAGTTCCAGTGAGGAACTGAATTCCTTGTTTTACTCCATTGTAATTAATTTTAAAACTGAGGGAAGCGGCTGTGGCTCAATCAGTGGGGCTCCCGTTTACCATATGGGGGGCCCCGGGTTCCGTTCCCGGGGTCTCCTGGTGAGGGCAGGCCCGCCCGCACGGCGTGGTTGGCTGACCCAGCGAGCACAAGCAGCAAGGGGGGGATAAATGAATAAATAAATAAATAAATCTTTAAAAAATAAAAAAAAATAAAAAAAAAATAAAACTGATACTCAATTCAGCTGTCGGGAAACTTTTACATACATGTGAAGCTCCCTTTTCAACTGTAAATTTTATAAACCAAAATACAGATCAGATATTTCCAGTGAAAATGTAGCATCTGAATTGCGAGGTGCTGCAAATATGACTGGATTTCAAAGACTCAAGAAGAAGAAAAGGAAGTAAAATATCTCATAAATCTGATCGCACTGATTCCATTCTGATAAGTAATGTATTTGTGTGTCGCAGGCAAGCCTAAGGTGGTTGCTTGATTTTGCACGGCCAGCAAGCTAAGAGTGTCTTTTACATTTTTTAATGGTTGAGAGGAAAAAAACAAAAGAAGAATGAAAGATGAAATAAAAAGAAACAACAACAAAAGAAGAATGATATTTGTGACACATGAAGATTAGATGGAATTCCAATTTCAGTGTCCTTAAATTGTTGCTGTTCTCATGCAACAATGGCAAAACTGAGAAATATTTACTCTATTCTTTTTACAGTGAAAGTTTATTGACCCCTGAAACATTGGGTTAAATAAAATGTTATTAAAATGACCTTCACCCGTTTTGTTTTTTTTTCATGGGGCTAGTGGAAATTCTGAATTAAATAAGCGACTTACATTGTATTTTTCTTTTGGCTGTGCTCTCAGAGCCTGGCCAGGCACTAGTAGTCACTCAATATTAGTAATTATTAGTATTTCATCTAGAATCCTCCTTCTCTGTGCCTTTGCCCCAAGCCTGGCCCTGCCTGAGTCTCTGGAGGTGGCCACAATGGATGGGGATGCAGGGGGTCCCCACAAATGGGGAAACTCATTTATCAACCATGGACACACCCCCCCGGCAGGCTCTTGGACTCGCACACTCGCACGCGACCAGTGACGGCGTGACGTGTGGGAAGACACCCCTGTTCTGGAAGATCCACAGACACCCACACGCAGGCAGGACCCCCACCCACCAGCCACACAGGTGAACCCGATGGCAGGTGCCCTTTGGCAGGAAGGAGCAACACTGGTTGGAGACACCCACCCACCCACAAGAAACACACAAACACCCACCCCAGACAAGGAGGGTTTGAGAGGGAATAGTTAACAGTTGAGGTTAGGTTGAACCATATGAAATCGCCATTTCTACAGGTGGGGAAGGGTGGAATGTCGGTGATCTCATTTGGTTTGACTTAATATTTAGGAAACACGTAAAATACAAATCCAGACCCACTCGTGGCAGCAAATACAGCACGCTCCTTCTCTCACCCCCTTCCCTGCACACCCCCTGCCCCGCACACAGGTGTGCACAGATTTCTAGCAAGAGCAATTCATTTGGAGACATTGTCAGGACATGCCACCTGTGGTGTGGACCGACTAGGGATGGTCGTCGCCACGCGGAAAAGGGGCTCACTGGGCCACGCGTGGCCGCTGTCACACACGTGGGTTCCATCACAGACACAGCTCCCCTCGCACGCGTGATCACGCAGGTGTGATCAGTGTAACAGCATGGCCAAAGTCACACACACACGCTGTCACACACACACTCGCACACTCACATACTGACACATTCACGCACGCTCGCACACACACATTCACTCATACACACCTGTCTCATGGCGGTGGGGCCCTCCGCGCTCTCCTCCCGGCCTTGCTCTCGGCGTCTCTGGTGGCTGGACAGCTGGGGGGGGGTCATTTGAAGAGCAGGCAGGCGGGGGCGGGAGGAGGGCCTGACGTCAGGCCGAGGGGGGCCAGGGGCTCTGAGGTCACGGCCCAGCCAGGCAGCTCCACCCGCTTCCCGCCATCCCCCCACCCCCTCGCCAGGCTGGCCTCCCTCCCCAGCCCCCATCTCTGCCCTTCCGGCTCCTCTGGCTCTCTCTTCCACCGCCCCCCCACCCCAATCTCTTTCCCCTTCCTCTCCCAGTTCCCTCTCACCCCATTTCTTCTCTCTCTTGCCTCATGCCTCTCCTTCATTTTTTCTTCCACTGGACATCGTTTTTCTGGGTGTCCCTCCTCTCTCTCTCTCATCCCCATCCCTTTATTTCTTTCCATCCCTCTGTCCCACCTCTCCATTTCTCCCAGTCTCCCTTTCTCTGTATTTCTTCTCCTATTTCCTTCTCCCCAGCTCTCTTTCTCTTCCCCTCTCACTCCCCCTTACTCTCTCCCTCCCCCATCCCCAGCTCTCCTCAGTAACGTCCCCCCCCCCAGGCTTCCCCTCCTTTCCCTAGAATCATCTGTGGGTGGGGTCCCCCAGTGGCTTGTCTCAGCAACTAGTGGACGGACTAAAATGCACACACATGTTTGTGGGTGTGACTGTGTGTGCGCTGGCTGTGAGCCACGGCTGCCTGGAACCGGAGCTGTGAGTGAAGGTCTGTGTGTCCAGCCTCTAATTGGTGTGTGTCTGCAGGCCTGCGAGCCGCCAGGGTCTGGGGTGGAGGCTGGGGCGCTGGGATTCCTCCCCCAGGGCCTCAGGGGTGAACTCAGACTTGTTGGTCAGCTGCCCCCAGGGAGCTACCTGGGCTCTGGCAGGGCCCTGACACGTCAGGGAAACCAAGTCAGAGTACAGGTGGGAGTGGCCTCTCTCAGAGGCCAAAGAGACGTGATCCCAGGGGCCAGAAGACTCCGTGATAAGTGTTACTGTTATTGTTCTTTTTTTTCTGTGATTTTTAAAAAATCTCTGTATCTAATTCCACCTTTCTCTCTGTCCCTCTATGAACAGATTATGTCCATCTCTCTGTCTTTCTCCCTCTGTCTGTCTCCCTTTTCCCCTGTGACTCTTAATTATTTCTGTAGATTCTTCTCTCTCTTTCTCTCTGAGTCTTTGCCGTTCTATCTGTCTCACTGCCTCTGGTTCTCTCTGTCTTTCCATCCATCCGTCTGTCTGGGCCTCTGTCTGTGTGCTCTTGTTTGTTTCTCTCAGTGTCTCCCTGTCTTTGTCTCACCCTCCCTGTCAGTTTCTGCCTTCTCTCTGGGTCTCTACCTGTCTCTAAGTTTCCCTGACTTTCTTATTCTTTTCCCCTTTTTCCTCTTTCTCTCCCTGACTTTCACATCCTGTCTCTCTCTCTCTCTCTCTCTCTCTCTCCATTTCTCTCAGTCTCTTGGTGTCTCTGTGTATCCCTGACTGCGTCTCTCTGGGGCGGTCTCTTCCTCTCTCTCTACTTGTGTTTCTCTGCCTTCATGTATTTCTGTTGCCATCTGTTTCTTTCTGTATCTCTGTATCCCCCCTCTCTTTTTCCCTCTCCCAGGTTTTGTTTCTCTGTCTGCTTCTCCCTGTCCCTCTGTGCCTGACTCTCCTTTTCTTTTTTGGCCCCTCTCTCTGTCTCTTCTCTGTCTTTCTCTTTGTCTCTATCCTCCCACAATATTCTCTGCCTTATCTCTTTCTGGGGCTCTGTCTCTGTAAGTCTCCCTCTCTTTTCTCTCTCCACGTCACCGCCCGCTGCTCCATCTCTTCCCGCTTGGCCAGGAGCTCTCCCCTGTGAGACACCAAAGCCTCACACCCTGGGTTTTCCCGGGGAGGCAGGTTGTGGGGGCCAGCGCCAGCTTGGGCCTGGGCCTGGCTGTCCAGGAGCAGAGGCCTGTGCAGGGTGGGAGCCGGGGCCACCCCACCCACTCCAGCAGGGCGGGCCGGGCCTTGCCTGACGCCTGGTGTCTGGCTGTGTCAGGATGATGGATCCTGTGATGGGAGCTGAGCCCAGAGCAGGAGGGGAGGTTGGGGGGCAGCCCAGGCTCCACCTACTTGCCTGCCCAGCCCCCACCCCACACGGCCAGGGTGGAGCAGCTGTATAAAGCCAGATGTTTCTAAAACCAGAGCGTGGATGAGCGCGGGCAGACCCGGACATTGAATCCTAACGGTTTCTTCCTCCAGGAGCCTGGTCTTAGCCCCATCGTCTATCCCTGGGGACCCAGGAACACAGGCCCCTGAGAACCTCCTCCCTCAGACCCAGGAGTCTCAGCCCCCTCCTCCCTCAGACCCAGGAGTCTCAGCCCAGCCCTCCTCCCTTAGACCCAGGAGTCTCAGCCCAGCCCCTCCTCCCTCAGACCCAGGAGTCTCAGCCCCTTCCTCCCTCAGACCCAGGAGTCTCAGCCTAGCCCTCCTCCCTCAGACCCAGAAGTCTCAGCCTCAACCCCCTTCTCCCTCAGACCCAGGAGTCTCAGCCCAGCCCTCCTCCCTCAGACCCAGGAGTCTCAGCCCCTTCCTCCCTCAAACCCAGGAGTCTCAGCCCTCTCCTCCCTCAGACCCAGGAGTCTCAGCCCCTTCCTCCCTCAGACCCAGGAGTCTCAGCCTCAGCCCCCCCTCCTTCAGACCCAGGAGTCCTGGACCCTAAAGACCTCTTTCCTCAGACCCAGATGCCCAGTCTCCCAGAACCCCTTGCAGGGAGAGACAGCCAAGATGAGCTGGAGAGCTGGAAGCTGGGTCCTCCAGCAGGAGGCAGGGAAGATCACAGCTCTCCCGCACTTCCCACAGCCTCTCCCTGTGGCCCCCCACCCCACAGCCTCTCCCTGTGGCCCCCCACCCCAGGGGTGCCTGACCTCTGGGTCCCCTCCCGAGTGCACAGTGGCCTTCCCAAGACTTCAACCATCATCAGAAAAGCTCAGGGTGTATCTGACAAAACCCCAAGACAGCGGGGTGGGGAGACAGCCCGGTGGCAGAGAGAAGAGCCCGATCCATGGTCCCAACACCTCCGGGGCCTCTGCCGGGCCTGGCCCTGGACTGGGTGGTGCCGGGCACACAGAGGTGACTCAGGCCCAGACCTGCCCTTGAGGAGGCCCCAGTCTGATGGAGGAGACAGCTGTGTAAACAGAGGCTCACAGACCAGTGTGAGGATGCACCCATCCAACTGGAGCAGCAGGGGAGGCTTCCTGGAGGAGGGGACATCCTGACTGAGGAGGAGTCAGAGAGTTCAGGCGGTTGATGTTGTGGGAGCACAAAGGGGAGGGGGCATGTAGCCTACCCCATGCAGCATTTTGAGGGCCAGACCCCGGGGATGCTCGGGGCAGGGTCAGCTCTGGGGCTTTGGGAGGGATGGATTGGGGGAGGTTAGGGGGGCTGTGGCCAGGCTGATGGAGTGAGTTGTGGGGTCATCCCAGAGATCCCAGGGTCTTCTCTGGGCTTGGATGGGGAGTGAGGAGTGAGGACAAAGTGCAGAGCCCTGCTGGGGAGCAAGGGGCCAGAAGGGGACATGGACAACAGGCATGGACTCGAGCCTTTGAGCCTGTCCCAGCTTCATCAAGCCTTCCCTCCCCCATTTTGCGGGGAGACCTCCTGCATCTGGGAGTAAGGGGCCTGGGGCATACACTCGAACAAATCGTGTTCTGTTCAGGACTCCACTCCACATAACAGTTTCTTTGCTAGGTGTCTTGGGTTGGTAGAGAAGTGCTGGGTGGGGGTGGGGGGGTGGGGGCATCCCTGGAGACCTCTCCTGGCCACTTGGTTTAGCAGGGAAGCCTGCCCCACCTCCAGGCTTCTGGCCCCTCTACCTCCCTCCTCTCTGCCTATTATCCCGGGGTGTGGACCAGTGCCCAGTACCTAGGAGGCACTGAATAACTGTGTGTGGTGTGAGTGAGAAGGAGAGTCAGAAGGGTAGACAGAGAGGGGGAAGGAAAAGAAAAGGAAAGGTAGGGAGGGAAAGAGGAGAGAGGAGGGAGGGGGAGGAGGGGAGAGGGCAGAGGAGGGAGAAAGGGATAAGGAGGAAGAGGGAGAGAAGAGAGAAGGGAGGTAGGAGGGGGAAGAGGAGGGAGAGAGATAAGAAAGAAGGGGGAGGAGGAAGAAAGAGGGAGGGCTGGGGAAGAGAGGGGAGGACAGAGAGGGAGAGCGCCCAGCCGCTGGTTGTCCCTGCCTGCACCCCACAGCTCTGTGGCCATCCCCCGTAATGGCCAATAGTCCCGAAAGAGATGAGATGGGGGGCTCCCAGGGAGGTGGGACCTCAACTCCCAGGAACTGGGAGGCGCTGGGTTGCAGAGCTCTCAGCAGCTGGGGCTGGGCTGGAGCTGGCGTGGTTTTTCAGTCCCACACGCCGGCATTCTGGGCATCACCTGGGCCTCCAAGAGTCCACCGTCACCCTGGAGGTTGTCCACCCACCCCCGGCCTCCACCTGCGCCTCTGGGAGGAAGCTGCGGGGCCTCACTGGAGCCCGGGAGGCAGGGCAGGGCCTGCAGGGGCTGTGGAGGAGGCACTCCACTCTGCTCCCACCTCTTCAACAGCCCTTTTCCCTGGAGGGGAACAGAGACAAAAAGAGCCAGAGAGGGGAAGGAGAGAAGTCCTTTTCAGCAGTTCTCTACCCTCTCCTAGGGAAGCGAGAGAAGAGGAATTCCAGATGGTGAAACTGAGGTCTGAGAAGGGCACTCACCTGGCCAGGGTGATGCAGCAGGGGGCCGGTGGAGCTAGGTAATGTAAGGGAGTCAGGTGCTGTGTGAGTTTCCACTGGGTAGGGCAGTGAGGGAGGAGGGGCTGGGGCTGCACCCCTGTGGCTGAGAGGGAGTCCTGGGCACCTGGACCCTAAGCCTGACAGAAGATGCTGAGTGCTGGGTTACTTTCACACCTGGTCTTAGCGCTGTGCCTCCTCCCTCCTCCCCTCCCTTCTGGATGTCTCCGTTGTCCATCCTGAGTCCTGGGTCTGCTTCCACCTTAGACAGGTACCTGAAGGCCTTCAAGGAAGGAACTCAACAGCCAGAATCAGAAAATGTATCCAAGGATGAGGAGCTGGAGGGCAGACCTGGGGGTCTGGACTTCTGGGACCCCAAGAAGTTACTTGTGTATTTTTGGCAAGGAGCCATTTCATTCCCCTGCGCTTTGTTTTCCTAATGTAAAATGGGAATACCCCAAATCGACCCTCACAGGTTCGCCTTTAGGATTAGGAGAGAGGGCCTGCCTGGCACATCAGAATATGGGGTGTGTTTTAGCTATTCCTGAACCATCAGCAGCTGAGAGCCTCTGTGTCTGACTCCATTGATGACAGGGGGACCCTTCACCCTCTGGGCCACCTCAGCTCTCATCTGAGAGGCAACCAGGTGGGAGCTGGTAGGGGCCCATGCTGTGGTGCCAACCACTCCTGGGTTCTTATCCAGCTCATACCACCCTGGCTGGTGCCCTTAGGCAAGCCACTTCCCCTACCCGAAACCTCCTCCATCTCCTCCTATAGGCAAGGAAAACCAAACACCATCTTGCTGTGAGTGGACGGAATTAGAAATTATTTGGGGCATCGACTTAGTATGGATCCCACCTTTGTAATCTCTCAAGAGTGGGTGAAAAGTCCTCCCTGGGCTATTGGGAGGACCGTGGCATAATGGGAAGCTTGGAAAATATGGTGAGCAAATGGGTAGGATGCTGTGTAGATCGTGTGCAATTGATGGGAAGTGCCTTGCATTCCGAGATAGAGGAAGTCAGAGCAGTGGAAGGCTGGAGGCCCCTATCTGTGGTCAAAGCTCAGGAACCCACAGACCAGCAGCTTGAAACTACAATGCTGTCATTTTTGGTGAATAGGACCAGTATTGCAAGATGGAGAAGAGTCAGTACTGCTGCCAAGTTTTCTGTCTCCCTATTATCAGCATCTGGACTATGGATTTTCAACCCAGATCTCATCCTGGCAAACACCCCTCCGATCCCTGTAACAGTTTCCATTTTCCAAATTTGGGAATTGGGGCTCAGAGAGATGAAGGAAGCTGCCCAGATCACACTACCAGAGAGTGGGAGAGCTGGGTAATTTCACCTACCACTGGCTGACTCCACTATCTAGTCTAATCATCACATATTCTAGAGTTCTGCAAACTGATCTGTGGACACCAAACCATCAGAATCATCTGTGGGTGTTTGCTAAGAATACAGGTTACTTCCATTAATGGATAAAAGGATAAACTAAATGTGGTATATCCATACAAGGGGATATTATTCAATCATCAAAGGGAATGACATAATGATACATGCTACAACATGCATGAACCTCAAAAACAGTATAAGTGAAAGAATCCAGACAGGAAAGGCCATATATTGTATGATTCCACTTATATAAAATATACGGAATAGATAAACCCATAGAGACAGAAAGTAGACTGGTTGTTACCAGAGTCTGGGGAAAGGGGACAATGGGAGTGACTGCTTAATGGTTGTGACAGTTTGAATTTGGTGAATCCCAAAAAGAGATTGTGTTTTTAAACTAATCCATTGCTGTGGGTATGAGACCCTTTGATTGCATTAGATTCTGTGAAGGGATCTTGGTTAGAACACATGATTAGATCACTGTGCTTGGATTATGTTGGTGAGGCATGACACAGATTGGATGCTTTGCTGGGTCTCATATAAACAGAGACACTGAGAAAGGAAGCTGCCATTTTGACCCCGCCATGTGAGAGGAGCTCACTAGCAGCCAAAGCTGAAGCACAACGCCCCTGAGAGGTGCGGCCCATGGAGCAGCTCAGGCTGAAGAGACGAGCCAGGTGAACACAGGAAGAAAGCCCAGCAACCAAGACAGAGAGGAAGCTCGGAAAGAGACAAGTCCTATGCTTGGTCACCCACAGTTGGACTCCGGGAGATGGCAAACCAGGAGGGGAAGGCAGGGACCTTGGCAGAGGTCGGCCACCATCTTGCTTTGCCATGTAGTAGGACCCCAGGATCACCAGTAGCTGACTTTGCTGAGAAAGCATCTCTGCTGATGTCTTGATTTGGACATTCCACGGCCTCAGAACTGTAAGCTTTTACCCTAAATTAAATTCCCATTATAAAAGCCAACCCATTTCTGGTACTTTGCATCTGCAGCCCTGTGGCAAACTAAGACAGTGAGTATGAGGTTTTCTTTTGGGGTGATGAAAATGTTTTGGAACTAGCAGAGGTGGTTGCTGCACAACGTGGAGAATGTGCTAAACGCCACTGAACTGTACACTTTAAAATGGTTCATTCTATGTTATGTGAATTTTACCTCAATAAAAAAAGGAAAACATACAGATTATTGGGCCCTGCTCTGAGATATTCTGATCCAGTGAGATCGGGACCCAGGAAATGACTCAAACAATCATCCCAGGTGGTTTTTTTTTTTTTTTTTTTTTTTTTTAAGGAAGTGTCAGAGGATTGAACCCAGGACATCGTACATGCAAAGCAGAAACTCAACCACTGAGCTACACCCGCTCTGCCCAAGTGGCTCTTATGTAAAGTTTGAGAGCCGTCCACACAGGCAAAAATGTGTCTGTAAGTGAGATGATATTTCCCAGGCTTCGTGCTGGGCGTTGATCCAGATGATTTCTCTTGCTTAGAATCCTTGAAAGACATTTGAGAAAAATACTATAATCCCCATTTTAAATATAAGGCCCTTTAAATTCAAATTCATAGAGAGCTAAGGGCACCAGGAATGGAAACTTGGTTTAAGTGAGTTTCCCAACTTAATTTTTTTTCTTTATTAGAACATTTGTAGGCTTACAGAAAAATCTTGCAGAAAGTATAGCGTTCCCATATACCCCCTTCACACTCTTAGTTTTCCCTATTAACATTTTTCATTAGTGTACCTTTGTTACAATGAATGAAGCTATTATTATAATTACACTATTAACTATAGAAAATAGTTTACATTAGGATTCACTCTGTGTTGTACAGTTCTATGTTTTTGTTTTTAAATTTTTATTCTAGTAACATACATACAATATAAAATTTCCCACTTTAGCCCTCAGCTTTCTAATCTATAAGTTGCTGTTTTGAGGAAATACTTGTATAACGTAACTTGCCTACCTGTTACCGAGATACTTCACTCATTCATTCACTTATTCATTCATCAATCGTTACTGAGGCCTCCTCTGGGACAGAGCACAGGGTAGCAGCAAGTTGGAAGGACCTGGATTCTAATCCCACTCTGACACCTAGCAGTGTGTACTTGGAAAAGTGAGTCATCCTCTCCAAGCCTCAGTTTCCCTCTTCTGACAGTTTTGTAGCAAGGATTACATGAGGGGATGCATCTGAGTCCTGCGCCCCATTACGTGGCATGTGCAAGCACTTACAAGGCAGGAGCTGGTCTCTGCTCTGGAGTTCAATTGACCCTTCCTCTTCTAAGGTGCAGGGGACCAAAGCCGGTCACAAGGAAGATGTTTCCTCTCCTCCAGGCCCACTCCCAAGGATTTCAGAGTAAGCTCTGCTCAATGCATCCCCATTCTGTTGGTTGGCAAAGGGAATGCGACGAGGAAGGACAAAGAGGAAGTACACTATCAATTTGGTCTGTGTGGCAGTTTGAAATTATTTATGAATTCCCAAAAGAGAGGTTATGTTTGTAAACTGGTCTGTTCCTCTGGGCGTGATACCCTTTGATTCAGCTGAGATGTCTTTGATTAAGTTATGTTAAGATTAGGGCTATGATTCGACCAAGGCATTAGGGCATGCAGGGTTGAATCCTCACCCCCTTGGTGGGCTGATAAAACGGACTCTCACATGGAAGTAGACACACTGAGAAGATACAGAGAGGACCCTGTGGCCTCGGGAAGAGAGATGGGCCTGATAGTCCACAGCCAACCTTGTAAAGAGACCAGAGCAGCTGAGCCTGGAAAGAAATGAGCACTGGGAAGAGAGGTGAGCCCTATACCAGCCTATAGCTGAGACTGGAAGAAGCTGGGACCGTGGAGCCTTAAGAGGATGGAGGAAGGCTGAACCCTCGCGGACATCGCCCACAGTCTTGCATCAACATGTGGCAACAGACTTTGGGTGAGAAAGTACCTCTTATGGTAACTTGAATTGGACTCTTTATGGCCTGGTAACTGTAAGCTTCTACCCCCAATTAATACCCTTTATAAAAACCAACAGATTTCTGGTACTTTGCATCAGCACCCCTTTTGGCTGACTAATACAGTCTGGATCTCAGAGGACAGAGAAACAAAAGAGTGCGAGCCTGACTCCATTAGGTGGAAATAGCCATAAAATTGATGGTGGTTGTTTATTCAGGCTGTGACATATGCCACATGCTTCAGACAGTTATTATAGTCCCCATGCTAAAGAAGAGAACACTGAGACTTAAATAGGACAGCGACTTGCCTAAGGTCCCACAAGTAGTGACAGAACCAGGATCTGAACACAGTTCTTGGAGAATACAAAGCACATGTGCTTTCTAGTCTTTGGCACTGCTTGGTTGTCTGCCAGTAAGTGTTCAACAATCTGCTCTCCAGAACAAAATGAATGTCCGTATATTACTGATTATAAAGGATATGTAGCCTACGGTTTACATATAATAATAAAATATACAGTACTCTTTATTGTAAATCCCATACACCTATAACTTCAGGGTAATTTGCTATTTCTTGCAAAGTCCACTATTAGTTTTTATAATTCCATCTTCAACAATAATTTCACAAAAGACTATGAATAAATGCATGGTTTCCATCTGATTCGGCGAAGAGGTAGCTTGTGTCACCGATGAATGAGTTGGAGTTCCGACATGAATAGTGGTTGATATTTTTGTGTTGCTGAGTACAATGAAAGTGAAATAATCAAATGTACATTGGAACTTCATTTGTTCAACAAAACACAACAAAAATAAGTAGGAAATATTTATTAGTACCTTTGTTTTTAATATCACTTACTTAATTGTAAATTATATACTTTAATTTTTAATAATGGCTCGTAAAATTCCTGAAAATTTAAACACCATCTCTCATGAGCTGGTATGAACCGTCTCCAGCAAACCCCCGGTGCTGCCTCACAGATATGTGTGGGAAGGATATGGTCAGTGCCAGAAATCAAGGCCCTGGCTACTCTAAGGCTTGGGAATCTAAGGCTGTCCTCAGCCCATGGGAATATTATCAATGATAGAAGGAATTTGTCCGTGGCAGCCCCTCTGCACTGGGCACTGTCCACATGCCTCAGATCACTGGGACAGCTGTGTTTGCAACACAGCTCTTTCTGTCTTCAGAGCTAGAGAAGGATCAGAAATGATTTTCACTGTCTTTACTGATCCCTGAACCAAATCCACCTAATCTATTCAGCCACAGAAGAAGCTGAAGCTCACCCTTTGCCACCTGTATGCCAGGCAAGTGCTATCTCCCTCCCTTGCTCCTTCCCTTCTCTGTTCCTCCCTCCCTCTCTCCCTTCTCTCTCCTTTGCTCCTTCCCTTCTCACTCCTTCTCTCTCCTCCCTCCTCCCCTCTCTTCTCCCTCCCTTACTCTTTCAGTAAAATTTTTATTGCTGTGTGACACATATATGGAACACTGCACAGATATTAGGGTACTACTCAATAAATATCCACAAAGTTACCACTCCACGCATCCAGCACCCAGATCAAGAGGCAAAACCTCTCCAGCTCCCACAAGCCCCTCCAAGCCCGTCCCAGTCACCCTCCCCAAGGGTAAGTACTCTTCTGACTGTCATCAGCGTAGGTTAGTTTCTCTTGTTTTTGAACTTCATATAGATGGAATCACACAGTGTGTTCTCTTGTGTGCCTGGGTTCTTTCTCTCAACAAAGTTTGTGAAATTCATCTGTGGTTGTGCCTGCGGTTTTTATTTGCTCATGCTCTTTCCTGCAGAGTAGCATTTCATTGTGTGAATACACTGTGTGTCTTTCCATTGTGCAGACAACCCTGTAAGGGAAGGGTTGTTAATCTACCCATTTTACAAATGAGAAGACAGAGACTCAAAGAGATGGTGTCCTCAGTCCCAGAAGCCTGGGTCCCCAGCACCCCCTTCTTAGGGATCCAAGAGAGGAGGTTCCCAGTGTCCTACCCCTCACAAATCTGACCCAGATGCTTCCTAACGTGGTTCTTGCCTAAGGGTTCCTGTGAGTACTAGTCATCCATGGAGTATGACTCAAGCGTCCATGGTTTCCTAAGGAGTACAGCTGAGGGAAGGAAAGAGGAAGTAGATCTGTGGTTGCTTGAGTAACAGGAGCTGGGGTCCCTCTCATTTCCAAATGGCCAAGGACATGGTGTCACAATGCTTCGGTTACCACCGTTTGGGGGTGGGCTGGACCATCCTGGGAAGACAAATATACAAATGCTCCCTTCACCTGCGTGCTCCTACCATTTCACGGCCCTCTGCATTTTGGGGGTTGATTTGCAATCTTTTGGACCAAAGAGGTAGAGGAATTTTTGAGGTTTTCAATGTGGTCAGAAGAAACCAATAACCAGCTCACAAACATATTTGTCAAAAAAAAAAACAGAAGGAAACCTGGGCATACGAAGACAGAAATGGAAGGATGTGAGGACATTCATTCATAAGTGTTTTCCTGGGGCCTGCTGTGTGCCAGCCTGGCTTTAATAAGCTCAGAATGTGGTGGGAAAGGAGTGAGGGAGGACGCCATCTATATGAAGGCCAAAATGGTGGCTACTAGCCAGGTCAGTTATTAACATTTAAATTAATTAACATTAAATAAAATTTAGCACTAGATTTAAACTCTGGGCTGGATGCATTGTGGCCAAGGGCACATTCAGTGAGGGGGAAAGGTGGAGAGTGGCCGTTGGGAGGTGAACTAGGAGTGTCTACCATTGGCCCCCATATGGAGTTGGACCCAGTGTGGAAGCTTCAGTGATAAAAGCTTCTGAAGGCATGAACTTGGGGAGTGGTTGTGAACATGGAGAGCAGCAGGAGGGGGAGAGTTTGAGATATATTCAGGAGCAGAATGACTGGACATGGTACCTGATTGATATGGGGTGTGGAGGAGAAGAGGAATGGAAGATGTATATCAGGCTTCATGAGGGAGCCATGATTGAAGTGGGGAAGCTGAGAGGAAGGCAGGATTTAGGGTGGGGTGAGCTGGGGAATGATGAATTTTGTGTTGGACTTGGAGGGGGTAGCCTGGGAAGTATCTTGTGGGGGAGTATTCATGAGACAGTAAGGTTAAAAATCTAGGGCTCAGTTGGCGAATGGATAACCAAAATGCGGTATATCCATGTACTGGAACACTGTTCAGCAATAAAAAGGAACAAAATACTGATGGATGAACCTCCAAAGCATGATAAGTAAAATGTCCAGATGCAAAAGATCACATACTGTATGATTCCATTTTTATGATATTTCCCAAAAAAAGCGAATCTATAGAGGCAGAAAGTAGATTAGTGATTGCATGGGACTGAGAGGTGGGAATGTGAATCGACTGCAAAATGGGCATGAGGGTTCTCTTCAGAATGATGGAAATACTCCAAAACTGGCTTGTTGTGATGGTTGCACAACTCTGCAAACTTACTAAAAATCATTAAACTGTACAGTTAAAATAGGCGGATGTTATGGTATGTAAATTACACCTCAGTAAAGCTGTTAAAAAGCTAGGGCCCAAGAGAGGTCTGGGGTGAAGAGAGCTATTTGGAACTTGGTTAACAGGAGAAGTCATTGAAGTCTTGGGTGTAGGCATGGTTATCCAAGGAGGAGGCACAGAATCAAAAGTAACTACCATTATCTAATTAATTATAGCTAGCTAATATTTAATGAGTTTGTTCTATGTCTCAAACCCATGTAAAAAGGTTTACCTGTATTTTCTCACATCCTCATCCTTTGAAACACAGACAAATGTCTTCATTTAACAAGAGAATAATTAGAGACCCAAAAAGTGTTCTGATTTTTCTCAGTGTGCCCTCCTAGATCCGTTCTCTGCCCTTCTCCATCCCGCTTTCTGTTCCAGGAGGCTAACCCCTAGGAACTATGTTACCTGGGTTTCTTTGCCTTCTGGCTTCCAGTTGGATTTGGCAACTGGAGGGAGGGTGGGAAGAGATTGAGGTCTGGTATTTATTACCACCACAACTGGGCCCCCGACTGGGCTCACTTCTGTTGGGTGCCCCTACCCCACCATACCTTTCTCTGGGTTCTGGAAACCATTTTCTTTCCTGTCCCTTCAGAACTTGTTCTTAGACCACATCATGGGCCAACCCCTTTCTTCCTCTGTTTGCTGGTTCACATAAGGCCAAGAGACATGCCAACAAATTGCGATGGGTAATGACAAATCCCCTACCCAGCCATGTCTCTCCTCCTTACCCTCCTCATTGTGGTCAGCCTCAGCCACGGCCACCAGTCTGTGTCCTTTCTGGCAAATGTATTTGATAGCTTAGGAAAGGATCATTTAGTTTCAAGTTGCAGAAACCCATTCAAGTTGGCTTAAGTTAAACCTGCTTATCAGGAGGCCACGGGGGAATTTGAAGAGAGCCAACTGCAGAGAGTACATCCAGATCTTAGAGGAACTGAAAATGTATCAGGTAGCTTCTCTCTGACCCTTGCAATCTGGTGCTTTGCTCAGATTCATCTGTTCCATTCTCTCTCCAAAGATGAGCTTCCTCCCCAGTGTTCTTCTTGATTTCTGCTCTACCTTATAACTTTAAGACAGCCTTGGGTTACCATAACACCATTCCTGCCTCAACTCCAGTGCTAGATATAGTCTGACCTGCTACAGACTCTGTCTCAATTCAGATTCTCATGGGAGATTCTAATCAGACATACCAGCTGATTCTGCATTGACTGGCCTTGAGCATGAGCTCCACCTTGGGCGACATCTGCTGTGTGTGAGTCAAGAGGAGGACATGGATAATAAGGTAAAATAAGGGCAGCTGGGATGGGCCACATCCTCTAAAATGAGGTGCAGACAGGGGGTATGGGTGGGTAGCTCTGACTTATCTGATGAACCTGATGAATGATTAGCCAAGCTTGGTCTTGGTAGCTGTAGACAGAACTCTATGAAGAGCTGGGAAAGGAACATACATTTTATTGAGCACTCATCATAAGCCATGTGTATGCTGAGGTGTTTGAGACCCACCAGATAGCTGTGAGGAATTGGCTCCAGGCTTTCTACTTTATAGACATGAAAACTGAGGCTCCAAGCTGTGATGGGATTTTATAAGAACCAACTACTAGTGATTTAAACTCAAGTCTGACCGGCTCCAGCTTTTGGGCCCTTTCTGTTCCAAATATCATGCTTTTCTCACAACCTCAGGCTTTGCTCAGCTTGGAGTGTCCATTCTGACACCAGTTTAGAGGGCCTAGGCAACACTTCTTTCTGGGCCTCAGTTTCTCCATCTGTCAAATTAGGAAGAAGAATATGGCTGAGTTCATGGACTTGGTGATTTAAAGAGTCACAATATCTGCAGTGACTCTGTGGAATTATAGAAGAGGTTCAGAAGCAAGAGGTTTAGTCCAGCAACATTTATTGAGACTTTTTGTGTGCAGGGGGATGATGAGGACCAGGCAGTGTCCTCCAGGAGCTCAGGGGTTAATGGGATAGATTCGATGAATGCATTAGCGGCTACAACAAAAGGCTTGGAGAGTTGTTGAGGGTTGTACAGAAAAGGCCATGGGGATCCAGAGGAGAGTCTGAACCCTAAAAGGCGATATCATGTATGAAAATTCAAGAATTGGCCCGTGAAGTGAACTAAATCAGTCGTCATCACACAGCCCCCACAAAAGTACATGTGTTGCCACCTGTTGACCCTCACACTATTTCAGGCAAAATGGATATAGGGCCTCCCTATCTTTTGCCACCTCTTACCCATCCCAGTCAAAAAAAACAAAAAAGGAAATCAATAGTAGCACCACATCAATTTCTTTTTCTGTTTTTTATCTTATCTTTTACATAAACATAAATTCAGAAATTCCAAACAAATCTACTGAAATAGATTATATATATATATATATATACACACACACAGTATATCACCAGCAAGTGTAGTTTATTACAGGAATGCAAGGGCAGTTTAATGTTCAAAAATTAATGTACTTATGATGAAGTAACTAAAAAGATAAAAATAATGTGATCATCTTAATCTCTGCAGAAGAACATTAGATAAAATTCAACAAGCGTTCATGATTTTTAAAAAAGAAAAAGAGAAAAACATTAGTAAATTAAAAATAGTAGGAAACTTCCCCTACCTGATAAAAGATAGCTACAAAAAGCCTAATGCAAACATCATACTTAACAGTGACCTAATAAAGTTTTCCCTTAATAATCTGCCTCATCTAAGTCCTACAAATTCCTACCATTCTTCCTCTTCCCTCCCTTTACTCTTTTTTTTTTTTTTTTAAAGATTTTATTTATTTATTCATTTATCCCCCCCTTGCTGCTTGTGCTCGCCGGGTCAGCCAACCACGCCGTGCGGGCGGGCTTGCCTTCACCAGGAGGCCCCGGGAACCGAACCGGGGGCCTCCCATATGGTAAACGGGAGCCCCACTGATTGAGCCACAGCCGCCTCCCTCTCCCTTTACTCTTTTCTCTCTTACACTTACCCCAGGGTATAGGCTGTGATACAAAACCCAAAAGAGACATCAATAGTAACCACCAAATCAGGGGGCACAGAAGACTTTTGCTTGATGGGTGGGTTACCCTAAGATGAAGCTGGAACTGGACACAGGGTAGGATGAAGCCGAGCTCAAAAGTGTCCCCCGCCCCGCTCCTCACATTGCCTGTAACTGTGCCTCTTCAGGACGTGAGGAGGAGCTGGCTGCTGTGTCATTGGTCTGGCCCAAGTCCTCGCTCAGCGCCCTCTCCAGACTGGCAGGCAGGGAGTGGAGGAGTCTCTGTCGGAAGTCCTGGCCCACGAAGACGTAGAGCATTGGGTTGAGGCAGCTGTTGAAGAAGGCCAGGGCGCTCGCTGGGTTGACCAGGAAATGAAGGATCTTGTTTTGACCTCTGAACAACATCTCTTTGATCCAGACTGTGTTGAGGAGGGCAACCAGTTGGAAGGGGAACCAGCAGAGGAAGAAGGCAGCCACAACAGAAGTGAGGACCCGTAAGGGACGGCTGGATTTAGTCAGGTTTTTTTTCCTCATCTTGGCGGCGACGAGCCCGTAACAAATAGCGACGATGGACATCGGAGTGCTGAAGCCAACGGTGAAGCGGATGATCCCTCTGACCGTCAACATGGTTATGGCCACCTTCCTCCTCTCTTCTAGGTCTGTAGTCCAGGGTGAAAAGTCAAAAGTGCAATATGTTGCCCCTGTTGGAATAGTCTTTGTAGTCATACGGATGATAACTGGCAAGGTGAGGAGCAGGGCAAGAATCCAGGGGACAACGATCACCCTCTTGGCCAGACTCACCGTGCGGTGGTTCTGGGCCCAGACTGGATGCAGGACGCAGATGCAGCGGTCCAGAGCGATGAGAGCGATCAGAAAGACACTTCCAAACAGGTTTATGTCCACCACGGTGAAAATGAACTTGCACAGGAACCAGCCGAAAGGCCATCGTCCATTCATGGCGTTTGAGACGATGCGGAACGGCAGGGTGGCGCAGAAGGAGAAGTCGGCTAAGGCCAGGTTCAAATAACTGATGGTGGTGACCGTGTGCGCCATCCGGAAGCCCGCCACCCAGATCACAAGCCCGTTGCCCAGGACACCGAGGACAAAGGTGACCCCAAGCACCACCTGAGAGAAGATTTCCAAGGCTGAATACCTGGCAAATTCAGGTTGGGTCCCTCCAGACACATTCATGGCGAGAGAGGAATTGGTCTCCATCTTACCCACTCCTGAAACAGTTCAGCAATGGCTGTTGCTTAGTTTTGAGGCTGTATGAACCTTCCCCATACTCTCATCTCTGTACCCAATGACTTCTTCACTCACATCCACCCTCACCTTCTCCTACTGTCCCCGCTCCAGGCAGAACATCCTCTGTACTTTCCCTTGTGCCTACTCTCACCTATAAATTGGCAACGTTTCTTCAGATCCTTTGGGCAAGATTGCATCTTGCAATGCACACCCACAATTGCTAACGGCAAGCAACTTGCCAGGCAGATTACTTTAGCTAAAGGAGAAAATGGCATTGCCCTCTAAATATTGGGCAAAAGATGCATGGACATCAGAAAATGGATGGGAGGCAGCTTCAGTGAGACATGGGCTAAAGACTTCTTCCATCCAGGATCCTCTGCCTGAGGGCTGCAAAATATGAAACCTCTGCATCCCAGATTTGACCCCCTCTCTCCTAGGGGCACGAAAGCCCCTTTTCCTCTCTGTTGAGAGGCCAGGCATAATATTTGGTTAGTTTCCAAAGACAGATGAAAAGGATAGATAAAAAGACAATGTATTTATATGAAATGTAAATATAAATCATAAAGATGGAGGATTGGTTGTTGTGTAGGTCTAAGGAAGGAATGCTAAGGGGTTTGGAGTCTTTCTTTTTGGAGTGATGAAACTGTTCTAGAATTGTTAAGATGAAGAGTGTACAGCATTGTGATTATACTAAGAGCCATTGATTATATACTTTGGATAGAGTGGCCAGAGACAGCAGCTCTGTGCAGTGGGGCAGGCATGGAGAGATTGAGAACTGAGGAAATTTCTTGTTTGTTTCTTAATTTTTTTGTTTATTATTATTAATATTGGAATGGTGAACATGCTCTAATGGTGATTGGGGTGATGAATGCACAACTATGTGATTATATGTGATTATAGCAAATACCATTGATTGTATACCTTGGAGGAATTTAAATTGATTTTTTAAAAAGACAATGTGTAATAAAAGATTTTATCTTGTGTATTCTGTGCTAGAGGAAGTCAGAGCAAAAGGCACCATGCCCACTCTTGTCTATGGGATTATCCTGGCCACGTGAACAGGATGCTCTTCTCCATCCATTGGATGGACTGAGTGCTCTCGGGGAAGAAGAGTATTATTAAAGCAATAACAGTGTAAATATGTGAGGGGTATCTATTTGGTACCTTGGATCTTCTTAACTATCTTACTTATAGGATCTATTGGCTGACATATTTATATCTCCATTTTACACAGGAGGAACTTGCGATTCAAAGCAATCATGTTTTGTGCCCATGGTTGCTTAAGTACTTAGAAGTCAAGCCAAGATTTCAACAAAGTTTCTCTGGTTTCAAATACCCAATGACTAGGCAAATTGTAGCACACATTGTTGGAAGCCCCCAAACATCTGTTCTCCACTTTTCCTTAGCAGCAGAATTCCCTCAAGGAAGATGTCTCTACCCCAGGTAGATTGACATCCTGCTTAGTCTAAATTAGCCGCAAGAGTCTCATTGTCCTCGATAATGATTGGTTTAGGAGTGGACATGTGACTAAATTATGGCCAATGGAAGAAGGGCAGATCATCTGGGGAGCTTCTGGAAAAGGTTTCCTTGTTTTTGGAATACAGACATCAGAAGAGAAGACTTTTTTTTTTTGACTATGGATAAGGCCTCTGGACTCAGACATGAATTCTGTATCAGATCTCCTGGAATGTTTGTTTAATGTTCAGATTCCTGAGCTCCAACTCAGACCTACTGAAATCAGAACTGTTTGTGTGGAGCAGGACTCTGAACTTTTATAATCTTCCAAAGTGATTTTTATGTCCAATGAAGTTTGAGAGCCATCTACTCAAGACTCTTGTATCTCCTTAAGAGAAAAAGCCTCTACTGATCTCATATTCTGTTCTGGAATCCATTCCAGGTACTTTCTTGCATTTAAAATTCACAATAATTTGTGATAGGCAGTACTAATCTCTACTTTCAGGTGAGGACATCAAGACTTTGGGGGTTCAATACTCTCTCCAACATCACACACAGTCAGTAAAAGTATAGAGATTTGCACCCAGACTTGAAAGCCAGTGCTCTTTTCACTCCAGATAACTATCTTTGTAAAAGTCTTCCTGAGATTTAACCTTCCCTGAGGATTTTTCTGTCTTTTTTTTTTTTTCCTTCTCTCTTTTCTTCCTCCCTCCCATTTTTCATCACTTTTCTTTTTAAGAGACATTGTAGGCAGTCATGGAAAGAGTACCGGACGGTTGATTGGACAAATCTTGGCTCTAATCCCACCTCTGACATCTGTTAGGTTTGTGCTGGTGACTTCTCTGTGAGCTTTAGTTTCCTGCTATGCAGAATGGAGGTGATTTTGTGGTGAAGATTGTTTGGGGGTGTGGTTTGATTAGATTAAGTATGCAAAGTATGTGCCAGGCTCTTGCCAAGAGCTTTCCTTCTCTTATCACTCTTGGAGCTACCTCCCTCAAATGGTTGTGAGGACAAATGAGTTAATATCATAAAGCATGAGCCAGTGCTTGATACATAGTATGTGCTAAATAATGCTAGGTATTTTTTTTATTATTATACCCACTTTGCAGATGAGGAAATTGACACTTAGAACATTTAAATTAATTGTTTAAAGTCATCCAGTTGGCAAGAGGTAGAGACAGGATTTGCTCTCAGGCTGTGAAATTCCAGCAGCACCTTCTCTCTACCTCTGCCCTTCTGCACTGCCTGCGCACTTGAGCTGTCCAATATGGCAGCCACCCACCACATGTGACTTTTGAGTACCTAAGATATAGTTAGGGGGGACGGATGTGGCTCAACTGGTTGGGCGTCCGCCTCCCATATGGAGGGACCTGGGTTCAATCCCTGGGACCTCCTGGTAAAAATAAATAAATAAATGAAAAAGCTTAAAAAAAAAAAAAAAAAAAAAAGATATAGTTAGTACAAACTGAGGTGGGCTGTAAGAGTGCAATGCCCATTCAAAGACTTAGTATGAAAAAAGCAAACTGTCTCATTAATAGTTTTATATCGAGTACATTTTGAAATTATAATAGCGTGACTATATGGCGTTAAATGAAAGATTTCATTAAAATTTATTTCACCCATTTTTTTCTTCCTTTTTTGAAGTGCCTGCTAGACTATTTTAAATTACATATGTGGCTCACGTATCTTTTGGACCATGATGCCCTACAATCTCAGAAACAACCTACAGATGTGTCCTTACTCTCCACCCAAATACCGAGACACCCTAAGAATTTTGTCCTCAAGAGTCACTGAACAGGGAAACGGATGTGGCTCAAAAGGTTCGGCGTCCGTCTACCATATGGAGAGACCGGGGTTTGATCCCCGGTACCTCCCGGTAAAAAAAAAAAAAAAAAAAAGAATCACTGAACATAAAGAAACTCATAAAGTCAGAATCTAGTATATAGGTTACCAGGGGGTGGGGTGGGGATAGGGAATAGGGAGTTAAGGCTTAAAATGCACAAAGTTTCCACCTGGCATGGTAGAAAAGTTTTGGAAATGGATGGTGGTGATAGCAGCATAGCACTGTGAACATTCATTAGTGCACTGAATTATACATTTCAATGTGGTTACGAGAATACATGTATATATATATGTATCACTAGAAGATGGATGGATAGATGAAAGGCAGTGCAACTGTGGCCCACCGCGGTTGGAGAGTGGGGCTGCAATCTGTGATGAGCAATCAGTACGGATTCTGGTAGCTGCTCTTTTTCGAGCCCCTTCTCCATGCTCATCGCTATGCTGCCTCCTCATCTTTTTTGCCCCTGATCTCAACAAGCTCACTGTGCGACAAGGAAAAAAAAGAGAGAGAGAGAGAGAGAGAGAGAGAAAACAAATAAATAAGTAAATGGGGGCGGGTGTTGAGAGGGGACCTAAGGTTGCAATTCTCCAGGGTCAAGAGTATCCAAGCCCAGTCTCTTCACATGGAGAGGCAGTAAGTCTACTGATTCCCTATGGCATTAATTCCCCACCCCCCGCACAGATCCGTAGTAGTTATTTTGATCCTTTTGCTTTCTCCTCAAAGCTCTGAACTTTGTTCCTCACCTCCACTTAGAGCTAATGCCCTTGCCCCATACACCAAACCCACCTCCCTGCCTGCTCCTGCATCACTGTTCTCATCTTTCCACTCTGTTGCCAGGAAATAGGTATCCTTGCCCAAGACCTACCCAATACTCATTTCTCTATTTGTCCTCCAAATCCCAAACCCCTCACTTTCTCAAGAATTTCCTTTCTTCAGTTATCCTCCAGCATGGATATTTCTTCTCTATTTCACCATTTCCATTAGCACACTGATATGTTCTAGAACCTACTATCATTAAAAAAAAAAAACTGTCCTTCAACCCCTCATCCCTCTTTAGTTTCCAACCAATCCTCGACTCTCCTTCACAGCAAAACATCATGAAAGAGTTGTGTATGGCTGCTGTGTCTGTTACCTCCCTCACGTTTCTCTACCTCTCACTCCAAAGAGTCTTCTGTCCCCACCACTCCAGTGCCCTTGACAAGGTTCTCAGCCCCCAGGAACACGTTTCTTACCTGGACTTGCCACCAGTTGTGGTCCTTGCTCTGGGCAGATCCAAGACCTGGCCTCTGAGGGAGAATGACTCTGGCTCCAGTGACTTCCGAAGATACGCCAAAGGAACAGGAAGAGAGAGGGTTAACAGAACTGAAACCCATTGCGTAGCAGGAAACCAGGTTTCCTTTTTCTTCTAGAAGTTCCCAAAGTATGATATTGTTTTGCAGCATATTTTAGTTTCCTGGGCTGCTCCAAGCAAATACCATGAAATAGGCTGAATTAAACAATAGGAATTTTTATTAGCTTACAGTTTCGCAGCTCTGCAAATATCCAAATCAAGGCATCATCTAGATGATGCTTTTTTTTTTTTTAATTTTATTTATTTTATTTTTTTATTTTTTTAGATGATGCTTTCTTTATGAAGACTGCCTGCCAGTGATCCTTGGCTCCTCTGCCACATGGCGAGGCACACGGTGACGTCTCCTCTCTTCCTTCTTCTTCTTGGTTCCATTTCAACTTTTTTTCTGGAGTACATACAACTTCAAACCACCAAACAGCATTTGGGGAATGGGCCAGGCCCTTTTAGAAATTCAAGTATGTTTTCCTCAACCTCAGTCCTTTGTGGGATGCAGAAGTTCAACCCTCTCAGCATCGAGGGTCAAGGAATTTGGGTTTCCAGGATGCTTTTCCCTTAAGGATCCAGGATGAAGAAAGGGCAGTTACCGAGATGAGAAGAATCAGAGACAAGCAGTGAAAGGCAGAGATTAAGATGATTGAGACAGGAATAAGAAACACAGAGAGAGGTGAGGCAGGCAGAGGAACAGACAGTTGAACAAGACAGAGTACCCCTTGCTCATGCACCACTGCCAAGATTAATCCCATAATCCTCTGCTCCCATGGAAGCTCGTTTGTAAGCCTCTAGCCAAAAGAGATGGTGGTCTTTCTGAAATCGTATCACCCAAATGTATTAGAGTGATATTGGGAAAAATAAGAAGACATAAACAGACAGAGGTAAGGTCAGCTGTGTTAGTCTGCCAAAGGGGTGCTGATGCAAAGCACCAGAAATCAGTTAGCTTTTACCCCAAGTCAATACATTTTATAAAAGCTAACTGATTAGAAAAAGAAAAAAAAAAATTAAAAAAAAAAGCTAACTGATTGCTTTTACCCCACGTAAATACACTTTATAAAAGCTAAC
>JAKSZT010024745.1:232434-264920 GCA_026826555.1 Tolypeutes matacus | reverse complement strand
GATTGCTTTTACCCCACGTAAATACACTTTATAAAAGCTAACCGATTGCTTTTACCCCAGGTAAATACACTTTATAAAAGCTAACCGATTGCTTTTACCCCAGGTAAATGCACTTTATAAAAGCTAACCGATTTCTGGTACTTAGCATCAGCACCCCTTTGGCAGACTAACACAACTGTCCTTACCTCTGTCTGTTTATGTCTTCCTGTATTTCCTAATATCACTCTGATTGCTTTGGGTGATACAATTTCAGAAAGACCACCATCTCTCTCAAGGAGCCAAGAGAGTCTACAACTGCAAGCAAGAGAGTCCCATCCATCCGCCCCATGGGATCAAAGCCCCCCTCAGTTAGAGATAGAGTGGGCATCACTCTCCCAGAATCCTCAGGATTGGGGAATGAACTATGGACTAAAGTAGACTTACTGGTATTCTACTATAGACTTATTGTGATTCTAGCAATGGAAGAAATTACATCATTCATGTGGAGGCAGTGGCCACTGGAAGTTCTAAGGGGAGGGAGAGGGAAAAACAGGTGAAATATGGGGTCATTTGGGGACTTGGGAATTTTCCTGAATGACATTATAATGACAGATACAAGCCATTACATATCTTGCTATAACCTACAAAATTGTGCGGAAGAGAGTGTAAACTACAATGTAAACTATAATCCATGCTTAGTGACAATGCTCTAAAATGTTTTTATCGATTATAACGAATGTACCACACTAATGAAGGATGTTGTTGATGTGGAAAAATGTGGGAGGTATAGGAAGAGGGGCATATGAGAATCCCTTTTATTTTTATGTAACATTTATGTAATTTAAATACCTTTTAAAAAAATAAGATAAAAAATATGTTTTAAAAAAATGCTTACAATCCCAAGGCCATGGAAAGTCCAACTCAAGGTACCATAAGAGGTACTTTCTCACCAAAGTCAGCAGCCAAGTGTTGAAGCAAGATGGCGCGCGATCTCTGCCAGGTTTCAGCCTCCCACTCTGAGCTTCCTCCTACTCTTGGGCTCCATGGGCCCAGCTTCTTCCCTATCTCAGCTGCAGACTGGTTCTCAGGGCTTCCTATTTCAGTCTCAGCTCTCTTCTCAAGTTCAACTGTAAGCTACCAGGCAGATGGTTCATCTCTCTCTGCAGCTTTAGCTGTTTGAGCCTTCTCCTTTCTGTCACATGGCAGGATAAAAAATGACAAAGTTCTCTCCTCTGTGTATCTTCTTGAGTGAGTGTCCATTTATATCAGGCCCACCAAGGGGGTGGGGACTCAAGCTGAGTCACACCTTACTGATGTGGTTGAATCAAAGCCTTCATCTTAACAGGTAATCTAATCAAAGTCACCACAGCTAAATTTAATGCAGTCAAAGGGAATCACACCCAGAGGAATAGATTAGCTTACAAACATAATCTTCCTCTTTTTGGGATTCATAAAACAATCTCAAACTGTCACAACAGCCACTCTACAAACATTGTTCCCAAGGCCTTATATCATTCAAGTTGTTTTTGATTATAAGTAATTTATAATTTGCAATTACAATAACATCTAATAGTGACTTAAACAAAGATGACATTTATGAAGGAAGACAGTACTAGGTTAGGTTCTGTCTGAGTAATATCATCAAGAACCACATTTATTTTAATCTTTCCACTTTGCCATCACCAATGTGTTGACTTTCGTCCTGGGATTTTCACTTCATGGCTTCAAGATAGCTGCCATAGCTGCAGACTTCACATCACAGCATCCTATGCCAAGAGGATCAGGGAAAATGGGGAGTCACTAAAGATTTTTAATCAGAAGTGGGATATATTCAGATTTGTATTTCACAAAAATTTCTTGGGGTTTAACACAAAAGACAGATTTTGGAGGATTCCCAGGGGAGGAAGGGTAACAAGCATGGAGGCTATTGGAAGTAAATCAGCATGAGATGTTCAAGGCACTCAGGGCAGGGATGGTGGAGATGGAGAGAAGGAGAGAGTATGGGAAGGTTCACCAGGCAGAGTGATTGGTTCTGGAGCACGATAGAAAGGGAGAAGTCAAATTGAAACTGGCTTTCCTAATTTGGGTATCTGAGAGTTTGGTGGGATTTTTACTGTGATTTGCAGCAGTGTTTACAGGCATGGTGATACCTTTGGGATAGCCATGGGCCATGATGATATTTTGGGGTGAGTCCATGTATATGTATGTATATATGTGTGTGTATTTCACTAATTCACCTATTAGCCATGCCTCCTACTTAAGGGGACCTCTCAAAAAGAACAGTGTCAGTAAGAGTCTGATGATATTATATCATAATCTGTAACAAATGTTCCACAACGGTGTAGTGTGTTGGTGAAGGGTTGTTGTATGGGAATTCTACACATGTGCGTGATTGTTTTGTAAGTTCACAACCTCTTTAATAAAAATATATTTTAAAAAAGGAACAGTATCTTGAGATCCTATATCTGCCTTGGACAGCCCTGGGGGACTTGGAGGAGGGAGCAGAAATAGCCAACTGCCCACTCCTCCGGTAAATATTGAGAGAATATGCTGCTGGGAGAAAGAGAAAATGGATCCAGGTGAGAGATCAAGCCCTTTGAATACAAGTTAGTATTTCCTGAACAGTAGGTATATATTTGCACTGTGAAGGTCAGAAGAAACAGGTCAATACCAGTGTGTGGCCACAAGTAGAAGAGGAAACCTGTAAAGGTTTGAACTTGTGGGATGCTTCCTCTTGGACTAGAGAAAAAGAGAACGTTAGATACTGCACATAGTTTGAAGTTTTCCCCTCTTTTGCTGCCAGACCCTGTATTATGACAACTCTCTAGTGAAAAATGGCATGCCTGTAGAGTCTTGCAGTGGCGGTGGTGGTGGAGAGAATCAAGGACCTACGATGGCCTCTGTTAAGTGGGAAGAGTATTTTTATGAAGAGGATAATGTCCAGGAATTCAAGCCTTGGCTGTTTGCTAAATTGATGGTGGAACAGTGAAGGAGAATCTGTATGTGGACCACCCAAGAGAAACATGAGATGGGATCTCTGCTTTCTAAATCTACCTGTTAGAGGAAGCTGATTGAATAGGTGTTGCAAAGGCAGATACTGGAGTTACCTGTTCATGACCTTATCCAACCCGTTCCTTCCCTCTCATGACTCAGTCTCTCTCCTTGCCCTCTTTGTCCACCTCCCACCTGCTCCAAGGTGTAACCCAATGTCCAAGGAACAAAGAATAAGATGAAAAGAGCCTTGCTTTGATTTCTTTCCATTAGTACAAGGATCACAGAAAGATTTTGTTGTCTTCATGAACAGTCTTTTTCAAGCTGTTGGGTTCTGAGTAAACTGGCCAGGCAGATTCTTGCCTTGTGCCCTCTGCCCCTACCATCCCCAATGAGAGCAGGGACCAGAATAGGGAGGCAACATTTCTCAGTGTCTCAGGGATTAATCTTGATCCAAGATTAGTCAAGAAAGAATTCCTTTCACTGTTTCCCTTAAAACAATTAGTTTTGAAAGTTCTGACTTGGAGCTGCCATCTCATCAGCTTCATGGAAAATTCCTTTTCTGTCACCACTGGGCCTCCTCACCATTGCATATTACACCAGAATCCTAGAGGAAATTGAGGGGGTGGGAAGAACAAATGTGGACTCAGGGGACCAGTGTCTCCTGGTTACTTCTGGACACCCCATGGCCTGACCCCACAATATCCTTGAACACCAGAAGTTCCCTGCATCTGTACAATGCCTGGGGTTTGGACGCCTTCACTGAGCCTAGGTTCCCATCTTCCTTAGCATTCACTATCGTCTTCCTCTCTAAGTTTGTCCACTTCAAGGGATCTGACAGATGAGTCCCAGGTGGATGGGTTTCAAATTGCTGCATCTCTTTCCCTTCTACTTGCCTCCCCTCCCCTCTTACCCCCTCTTCTCTTCTCCCCTTCCCTTCTCTCCAGTTATTTTCCCTTCTTATGTCTCCTCTTCTCCTTTCTACTCTCCCTCTCACTCCCCTATGCTTTCCCTGCACCATCAATCTCTCCCGTCTTCTGTCGTCTCCTTCTCTGTCTCTATCTATTTCTTGTTTTTTAAAGATTTATTTTATTCATTTCTCCCCACCCTCATTGTTTGCACTTGCCATCTGATTGTTGTGTGCTCATCTTCCTTTTAGGAAGCAAAAGGAACCAAACCCAAGACCTCCCATGTGAGAGGGAGGCACCTAATCGCTTGAGCCACCTCTGCTCCCTGCTTTGTTGTTTTCTCATTATATTTTTCTCCTTATGTCTCATCATCTCGTTGCATCAGCTCACTGTGCCAGCCCATCACATCAGCTTGCTGTCTTGCTCATCTTCTCTAGGAGGCACCAGGAACCAAACCCAGGACCTCCCATGTGGTAGGTGGGAGCTCAATTGCTTGAGCCACATCCACTTCCCTCTATCTATTTCTGTTACTCCCTCTATGTATTTCACTAACACTCAATATCTGTCTCTATCTTTCAATTTTTGGGTATCACTCCCCTGCTCTCCCAGGACACAGAACCTATTCACTTACCTGAGTTTAGATTCTTAATAAAACTCAGAGTTGTTTAGGGAAGTTCCATTGGCCACCAACCTAATCCTCTGTAGCTCCATAAATTATGAACAAACAAGTATAGAAACCGGGTACCCACTTGAAATTGGGGAAGGGAAAGAAAAAATGGAGAACAAAGAAAGATGAACATTTTTGCAAATTCCATTGTAACATCTCTTCTCCACTTTCGGTTCCTCAGGAAATGGTTGGGAACTTGGGTTTCAGAAGAGTGTGAACCAGCAGCCTTTAAGGACGAGTTGGAGGGTGGAAGCTCATGAGCATATTCTTCCAGCGCAGGGCAAATTCTTCCTGAAGCCTCTGCTGACCAGAACAGCACCTCCTCCCTACATTGTTCTTCAGACCCTCTAGTGCAGGCTTCTTAACCGTTTTTGTTCCACTGACCCCTCTGCCAGTTAGGTGAAAACCACGGACCCCTTCTCAGAATGTAGCGGCAGATAGTTTAATGACACTCAACATTGGCATGTCTTTAAATTAAATTTTAGGATTATTCTGAATTAATTCAAGCTCACGGACTCCCTGAAATCTTTCCATGGACCCCCCAGGGGTCCATGGAACCCCTGGTTAAGAATGCCTGCTCTAGTGGGTATACCTGGCATGCACAACTCTCCCATGGGCTCCTGGAGAATGGGGTCTGATTTCTTCTTTTCCCAGAGAGCATCCAGCAAAGTGCCCTGCGCAGAAACAGCCTGTGTCTGTTCACTGTGAGAATCCTTCATATTTGCGTAGTTCTTTATATTATCTCCCAAAGTGCTATGAAATCCATTCCTCTGTTGTGTCATATTGACACACACGCTAAGGCCAACAGGGTTGGCAAATTCCCCCCTCATTTAAACTTGGGAAAACTGAATGAAATGGGTAAGAAATGAATTTCTTAAGGTTGCAGAGGGGTTAAAGAGCAAAGTCAGGGGCAGCATGATGTAGTCCAGAAGGGAAAGGATTTGAATCTTGAGCTGTGAGATGCTTAGCATGGTGGATTGAATTGTGGCCTCCCAGTTTGGACATGTTCTTGGTCTTGGTCCTCATTCTGGTTGGTGTGGACCTAATGTAAATAGGATGTCTTCAAGATGTTCCTTCAGCTAAGCTGCGGCCCCACTGAATCAGGAGGGGCTTTAATCTGGATTACTGGAGTCCTTTTTGAGCAGAGTGAAAGATGGAGAGAGAAGCCACAGGGAGCAGCCAGAAGCTGGAAGTCAACAGAGCCAGGAAAAAAGAAGACGCCTCCATGTGCATTGCCTCATGACAGAAAAGCCATGGGACCCCTAAGATTTCTGGCCAGCCAGAAGATACCATGAGGAAGCAAACCTTGCAGCCTCTGAAACTGTAAGCCTATCATTCCTGTTGTTATGGCAAACAATTATATGGTATTTGTTTTAGCAGCTAGGAAATCAAAAGCTACTTAGCAAGTAGCTTTTCTGCTCAGAAACTTGACCCTTTTTAGGGTTCACCAACCCTACCTCTTGGGACATGAAGCCCAACACGTGACTAATACATATCACAAATTATTTCCTGCCTTTTTCCAATGCCTAGTGAGGTTACCATGAGTAAGCTAAGCTCAAACGATTCTACAGAAACCTTGCCATCGCACCTCAGGTTCACCTGATGTGCTCATTGCATTTTCTTTGCCAATAATCTCTCCTTAACCAACTCCAGAGAACTTGACCTACCCATAACTCCCATCACTATCCATCACACTTACTCCCACCCATGCCAATTCCCAGTCATGCCCCAGCTACAGCTGATTGGGCCAGGGATGGTCACCGAAGCAAAGACAGCCAACTCATTCCCTGCCAGTGTCCAGTCACATCCTCCCACTTGGAAATTGAACTAAGGGACCCAGACTTGGTAGCTCGTGTGATGGATGTGGATTCAGGACCTGAACTGGTGCTGAGGTGACCAAGAGTCACAAGGAAGCTAAAGTCTTCAGGGAATTAGAATGAAGAAGATGGTGAAGGACATCATCACACATAGAGAAGGACCCAGATGCCAAAAGAGAACAAGAGACACAGGATCCTGCAGAAATTAACTGCTGGACAAATTTCCAGGTCTTCTGAAGTCTTCCTGTTCTTCCTAAATCTGGGCTACTTAAGATGTCCCTGCATGTTTCCAGCAAGCTCTATTTACTAAAGTATGAGCAGCATTGTTCCTTGCCATTAAATGATCTATGATTCCCAAAAAAAATTAAGCGCACACACAAAATAAATGATCTATGATTAACACATAAAGATTTGCTTAAGTGGTCAGAGGCAGTGGTGTGTTTGGCCCAAAATGACTAGGAAGTAGAAAAGAAGGAAAGTGACAAAATAGATTGCTTCTCCTGAGTGACCCCATTGCCTAAATTGGGTAAGGCCAAAGGGGAAGTGACATTGGAGCTGAACTGGGCAGGGTGAATTCCGCCTGTCCAACAAAAGCCCCTGACCTTTCTAGTGGCTGATGTCTGAAATGACCTCTATCAGCAGGGTGACTGAGAGGGAAAAGCCAGATTGTCTGGGCTGGACTCCTAGCCCTTCCATTTACTAGTTCTGCAGTTAGACAAGCCATTTAACTCTGGGTTCAGCAAACGTTTTCTGTAAAGAGCCAGATAGTAAATAATTTCGGTTTTACAAATCATACCATCTCTGTCTCAACTACTCAGATCCACCATTGTAGAGTGAGAGCAGTCATAGACAACGTGTAAACAGCTTGATGTGCTGTGTTCCAATAAAAATTTATTTATGGACACTGAAATTTGAATTTTCCATAATTTCCAGATGTCAAAAAATATTATTATTCTTTTGAGTTTCTTTTTTTCCAACCATTTCAAAATGTAAAATCCATTCTTAACTCAGCAAGCATGCAAGCCATAGTTTGCTGAACCCTAATGTAACTTTGCTGAGCCTCAGTCACTTCATCTGTGACGTAGGTATAATAATACAAAGAACATTTTTGAGCAGAACAAATAAGATAACTGATGCAAAGCACTTAGTATGGATTCTTGAGCATATAAAGGACTCAAATATTATCTATAGTGGAGTAATTAGGAAAAAAAAGTATCTTCACCTCAGGTTTCATGTTTTCTCTGGGTAAACCCATCCATGTTTAAGGCTTTAACCTCAGCTAACAATCCCCTTGTTTGTTTGTTTTTTAAGATTTATTTTATTTATTTACCCGCTCCCCGCCGTTGTTTGCACTCACTGTCTGCTCTCTGTGTCTGTTCGTTGTGTGCTCTCTGTGTCTGCTCGTCTTTTTTTTTTTAGGAAACACTGGCAACCAAAACTGGGAGGGAGGCATCCAACTGCTTAAGCCACCTACACTCCCTGCTTGTTGTGCCTCTCATTGTGTCTCCTCATTGCGTCATTTTGTTGCATCAGCTCACCATGCCAGTCCATCGCGTCAGCTCGCTGTCTTCCTTGTCTTCTTTAGGAGGCACTGAGAAAGGAACCCGGGACCTCACGGGACCTCACATGTGGTAGGCGGGCGCCCAACCGCTTGAGCCACATCCGCTTCCCTCCCCTTGCTTTTTTTTTTTTTTTTTTTAAGATTTATTTATTTACTTTATCCATTTTACACGCCCCCCTTCCCCATTTGCTGTTTTGTGTCCATTCGCTGGGCAATTCTCTATGTCTGTTTCCTGCCATCTCTTCTCATCCTCCTCCTCCAGTCTTCACCAGGATTCGATCCTGGAGACCTCCGATGAAGGAGAGAGGTGTTCTGCCACCTGCGCCACCTCAGTTCCTGGCTTTCGGACCTTTCGGAGCATCTGGTCTTGTCTCTCCCCTGCGTCTCTCTCCTGCTAGGTCATCATCTTGCTGCATGGCTCCCAGGGCCTGACGGCTCACCGGCACACAGAGCCTGGCAGCCCATGCGCCCTTATATATATATATATATATTTTTTTTTTTTTTTTTTTTTTTTTTTTACCGGGAGGTCCCAAGGATCGAACCCAGGTCCCTCCATATGGCAGATGGACACCCAACCATTTGAGCCACATCCGCCCCCCTCCCCTTGCTTTTGATCTCCAGACACATCATCTCGGGATTATCTGTCCCCCATGCCATCTCTAGCATTGGTCCCATGGCATGCTCCAGATAATTCTGCCTTTCCTTGTGGGTTCACATCCTCATGATGGCCCCCAGATCTACCCAAGTACACCCTGTGTGGTGGTTTTTAAGAAAATGGTTGTAAAGTTCTTTACCCTCTTCCCATTGAGAGGTGGGGTCTATGCCCAGATCTCCCCCATGCCTCCCTTCTTTGGGCTCCTTCTTTTTGTATTGCTTTTGGCTATAATAAAACCATAGTCATATGCATTGTGCTTTTCTGAGTTCTTCTAGCAAATTATCAAATATGAGGGAAACTCCCAACTTGTAGCTGGACGGTCAGAGGTGAGGATGGCCTGGGGGCTCCTGAAACTGCAGCTGGTGTCTAAAGTGAGGGCAATCAACTGGAGGACCCTGCCCTTACCTGGGAGGTACTACCTAACTCCAAGTGGCTAGTGTCAGAATTGCATTATACCAATGCTCCTCCCTCCAGTCACCAAAGGTAATCTGTGTTTTCTTGGCCCTTTTCCTATGCAGTGTCACTTCCCTCTGCCTGTAACACAAATTTCTGTCTCCTCTTCACCTGAGTCTCTAAGACTCAGCCCAGATGTCACCTCCTCCAGCAGGTGTGCCCAGGCCCTTCCAATCTGAGTTGGCTGTTAGTGTTTTGATCACATCACTTTCTGCCGCTACCCAGACCCCTGCTCTACTATGGCTGAGCACTTGGCTCTCATCTCTCCGGTCAGGTGGTCAGTTTCTCCAGGACAGAGCCCCATGTCTGATTGCTCTATGTCCCCAGGAGCCAGCAAGGGAGCACCTTTTCAGAGGCCTATGCCTACTCCATAGCCACCACCCCTCATTCCTTAATAAGTGAACTCCATTTTATGGAGGCCACGATGTGCCTCATCCTAGGGGAGCAAAGATGATTGACCTCAGCCAATCAGAGGAATCTCTCTTTTTTTGCCTGATGTTGGTCCATGTGACTCAGTTCTGCCAAGAAAAGGAAGGAGAGGTCCTGCAGAGGTTCTGGAAAAGATTTTTCTCCCTTATCAAATAAGAGTGGCATGTGAATGAAGCCTATTTTTTCTGCTCACTCCCATCCTTCTGGCTTGAGAGGTTATTTGAATGTGATGTCTGGAATGGTGGCAGCCATCCTGTGGTCCTGTGTCAGGAAGTTCTTGGAAGAAAACCTGTAGACTGAGGATGCTGGAATTGAATTAAACTCAATTCTCATTCAGACTTAGGACCGGTCTTATGATGGCCTTCTTCCAATATTAATAACAAATTTTCTCACCGTTTAAGCAACTCGGTCAGGTTTCCTATAACTTATAACTGAAAACATCCTATTGGTATTGAGATTCAGGGGGAAAAGAGAGTATATTTGTCTTTATCCCTTTCTTTTGGACTCTCTTTCTGGCTCTCCACTTTTCTTCATGCTTGTGTCCCTTGGGTTTAAGAATAACTCCCTGGAACATTCTGTTGGTGGAAAAAAAAAAACTCAGAAAGGGCTCCTCTCCTCAGACCAATGGTCCAGAAATCAGTTCCCGCAGGAGCAGATGGTCAGGAGATTACTTTTGGTGATGGTGGTGGGTGAGGGGTGCTCTCTCACCCCTCTCTTTCCTCGCTCTGTGTTTCTGGTTACCCTTCCTTTCAGCACCTTCATCTTTGTTTTTTATTGCCTACCTCTAATTATTCTCACCTCAGTAAACGTCTCCTTCATTTTCCTGGATTCCTGAAGGAGGAGAGACCTGGACACTCAGATTCCTTGACGCTTGATATTGGTAGGTTTAACTCTTGCCTCCCATAGAGGGCGGCAGGTGAGGGAAACATTCAGATGTGTGAGTTTCTATGAGAGCCCAGTGACATTTCTGTAGTAAATTCTGGAAATTGTGAAAAGCCTCCCAATTAGTTCTGGCACTGTCATCCCTCCCCCTGTACTTTTAATAAAGCCTCTGGTGAAATCCTTAGAGCTTGAGTTGCTCCACAGGAAGCCAAGACCTGGCCACAGAAGTTCAGCTGGTGGTAAGTTGAGGTCGAACAATTTTTCAAAATATTTGGACACCCAGTATATGGCAGGTATCTCCTAAACTCTAGAGCTGTGCTGTCTAATCCAGTATCTACTTGCTGCAAGCAGTTATTGAGCCCTTGAAGTGTGGCTAGTCCAAACTGAGATGGACTATAAGTGTCAAATATACTGAGTATTTTTGGAGATTTAACATGAAAACAGAATGTAAAAGTATCTCACATGACATTCTTTTTTTATATAATGGGTTAAACAAAATATCTTATTAAAAATCAATCTTACTGGGTTCTTTTCTAAATTTTGTACACGGCTACTAGAAAATTTTAAGTTACGTATGTGGCTTGCTGTAATGGTTTGCATTATGTTTCCATTGATTAGCGCTAGTCTGGAGCTAGACGTTGCGTGAGCTTGGTGGTTGTGTGAAGCTTCTATATTAGTATGGAGGGTATTTAGGATGGAAAGTAAATGAATAGATGAATAATATAGAAGGGCTTGGTAAGCCTAGGTTAGGAGTTCGGAAACCACTAGAGGGTATTGAGCAAAATAGCGTCATGATCTGGTTAGTGTTTTTAAAGATCATTTGGCTTCTGTTTAGAGAGTGGGTTTTAGGGGAGGAGAGCAAGAGGAGCCAGAAGAAACTATTTGCAAAGCTAGTGTACTTTATTGATGCACGTCAGACAAGCGTCATGGGCCAGAGTCCTGGTGCTGGAGAAGATTCTAGGTATGGATTTAGAATATTTTGTAGATAGAATCAATAGTACTTGGATTGGATTGGGTGATTAGGAAAATCAAGATACGTTCTAGATTAGGAACTTCAGCAACTGAATGTTTAAGCTCCAAATAGAGAATACTGGGAGAGTGGCAGGGTTGGGGAGTGGGACCATCAAGAGTTCAGTTTGGGCAATGTTTGGTTTGGGGTGCCTATGAGAGCCCCATGAGGAGATGTCACAGTCAGTTGATTAAATCAGGCTAGAGTTCTGGGGAGGGTTCAAGGCCAATGATTTAGAAACCTGGGCCTATGGAAAGCCTATATGTCGAGGAGGGCAGAGGGCCCGGGAACAAGCCCTGTGACTTTCCAAAACTTAAAGTTAAATTTAGAGGAGAAAAAAGCTAGTAATGTGGACTGACAATAAGTGGCCAAATGGCAGCCAAGAGGAGGCCATGTCCACAAAGGCTTGAGGAAAACGTGTTTCAAGAAGGGGAAAGGGCCGCATGAGTCCTACGTCACTGAGATATCAGAATAATAACTGAAAAGGGGTCACTGGATTTGGCACCACGGCGGTCAGGGGCCTCCTTAAGGAGGACACGTTCTCGGAGTGCCGAAGGACGAAGGCGACTGGCAGGAATTGAGGAGAAAGAGCAAGGCGGGGAAGTTAAATGAGCAGCTAGAGATACCTCCTTCTAAAGTTTGGCTGTTAATTATCTTCACAGAAAGAATTCTTTTCAGAGAAATTGGGCTAAGCTAGAAGGGAATACAGACCAAGGATGATTTCTTTTTAAAGGCAAGAGATGTGATAATGCTTGATATGATGGTGCGAATGAACTAGTGGAAAGAAAATCTTGGCGTTGCTCTGTCTTGTTTTTTTTTTGTTTGTTTTTTTTTTTTCCTTTAAAGATTTTATTTATTTACTCATCCATCCCCCCCCTGCTGCCCGCGCTCGCCGGGTCAGCCAACCACGCCGTGCGGGCAGGCCTGCCCCCACCAGGAGGCCCCCGGAACCGAACCCGGGGCCTCCCACATGGCAAACGGGAGCCCCACTGATTGAGCCACAGCCACTTCCCATGTCTTGTTTTTTTTGCAGAAGAGGGTAGAGATAATGAAGGAGGCGAGTTATTGAGAAGGTGAGAGGAAGAGGGCTCCAAAGCAAACACGGGGTGGGTAGCTTTGGGAACAAACAGCTCTTTAGTCACAGTAACAAGTGCAGATGGATTGGAGGGTTTGAGGAAGGGAGGACTAAAGGTTCATATTAATTGTCACCATTTTCTCTTTAAAATATCAGGCAAAGGCATCAGCTGCGAGTGGGGATGGGAGAGGAAGTTAGAAGGTTTGAGGAGAAAGTGGAAGGACTGAAATAATTGCTTCAAAGCACGGGCAAGCAAAAATGTAAAGAAATAGAGTACGCTAAAAAGGAAGTCATGAGTTTCCACTTGAAATCCGGGGTCATAAATCCACCTGCTCCCCTTAATAATTGTGTCATTTGGTTAAGTCACTTCCCCTCTCAGAGCCAGGGCTTCTTCTTTTATTACATGATGATGATACTTAGGCAAAATCAAGGGTGTAATCAAAGATGATGAAATGTGCAATGACTGGCACGTATCAGGGGCTCACCAAGCAGCTGCCAACATCAGTACTGGCATCATCTGTGATTCACAGGTTTTCTCCCCCACCCTCCAACTAGGGGTTCAGAATTTTACAACTTTCCCTTGTTGACCTGTTCCCACCCATCATTGCAGAATCATCCTGCTGTGTTGTAGCAACAGTTTTAAACCAGTGATTTAGAAATTATTCGGAACATCGTGTCTTCTGAGTACCTCATAGGGTGTTTGAAGGATGAGTCTGTTGAGGGAGCATGGGGTGGCAGAGGGGTAAGAGTACAAATTCTGGTGGAATCTGTCTGGCTGAGCGCAAATTCTGTCTCTATCTCCTTCTAGCTGGGGTGTTTAAATAATTAATGGAACGAATCTCCGTCTCGATTTACTCATTTATACAATGGTTATACTAATTATGACTAATGTTATTCCATGATCACACACTCTCAGAACGTGCTCGGTGCTTTACACATCTTAACACACCCAATCCTCAAAATCCGTATGAGATAGGCTGTTGTGAGGGTTATAAGAGAAGTTCATGGCACATAGAAAATGTTCATAAATAATAGCTGCTATTGTTAAGAGCCTTGTTCTCCACCTGACCTTGAGCTCCTACAATGCATGGTCCAGGCTTGTGCCCCAGGACACAGTCCAGGGCCTGGCAAGGACCAAGAGTGCCCACTTAGTTAAGAGTCAGTGAGTCAGCCTAGAAGCTTTCCAAGTCAGTACTCAGTTAATCCTCACCTGAAATCAGCCTTCACCACAAAATCACTCCCTTACTGCAGAAGAGGAAACTGTGGTTTAAATGAGAACAGTGCTCTGAAATTGCTATTTCTAGTAAAGAGGGAGCACAGCCTAGGTTAGACGAGTCTCACATTTCTGTGGCCATGGAATTTGAGGTTCTACTCAAAGAAAGACCAGGATGGCCTAGGGTGGGGCTCCTGATGTACATCCACATACAGCCTCATACAGATGCAGCCATCCTGGATGATTCTGATATACCCCACAGACAGAGTACAAGGAACCATGTCAACTGGCATGGACAAAGGGGTCACACAGACCCCTGAGTTGAATTGGATGCAATGGTTGAAGATGTGAATGTGACCTGTTCCAGAGACCGGGAGCACATTTAATGGATTTTTATTAATAAAAGCAAGGAAATCATTCCCAGAATATCTTCCCATGGTGTTCTTGTCCAGAACTTGGTCATGTTCCCTACAGCACTTGGGCATGAGCCCTAGTGCAAGCGTTTGCAAAGCACATGAGATTCCTGCTCCTGGTTAGAGTAATCGGCATTTTCCCCAAGGGTATGGAAAGGGACGCCTTCCCCACAGGCTGAGAAACTACTTAAAACTGTGGTTTGGTTAACAGGGAATGGCAGAATGGATGTTGGGTGGACAACCAGCAACTTGTGTCACTATTGGGGAAAAGTCTTGGAAGTTGACCCAGCTGGACCGAAGTCCTTCCTCTAGCACTTACTACTTACGTCACCTTCAGCAGGTCTCATAACTGCTCTGAACACCAATGCATTCTTATGAAAAGTGGAAAAATGAACATTAGACAGCTGTTACGTAGATGAAACTGGATCCCATACATAGTAAATAACACAATGCCTGGTCTCTAATAGAAACCTCACAAATATTACCAAAACTTGCGACTCTCGTACTATTTATCCCACAGAACACTAAAAAAAGCATACTAATGGGATGAATTCCTTGCATCTCAAAGAAGAGCTCCATATTAAGCAGGGACAGTGAAAAGGAGAGGGTTGGAAGTTGAGATAGAGCACCCTCTTCTGACTTCCTCTAGCACAGAATCCACAGGGTCTAACATATTAACAGTTACTGTTCACCAGTCCTTTTCAACTACAAATTCAAGCCAAATTCTAATGATTTTACTTAAACAATAACCAAACAATACGTCAAGGGCTCTCACAGTGGGAAGGGACAGGAGCTGGGAGACTGGGAGAATGTGAGGCCTACAAAGGTTGCAGAGCTTGCAAGCATTTATGCATTGAGTCATGGGTGGAAGCAGATTTGAGCCTGTGCCTGCCTGACTCTGAGTCCAGTGTTTTCCCCGCTATGCAAACCTGACTGTCCTCAATGTTCTTTTGTCTAAGCACCTTCGGTTCAGTATTTCTGCCAGTGGACAGGAGCCTCCTAACCTCTTGGTAAATTAGTCTGCTAGGTTGAATGCATATTAATAGTTATTATGGGCATATGGAGAACTATCCTTTCCCAAAGGAAGAGCCAAGAGAGTCTTCCTTTTCATAGCATGAGTGACCAAAGGCACTGTGGAGAGGGTATCCTGGTTGTAGCAGGGGCTATAACAGAAGTCCATGTGGGCTATGAATAAGGATACTGTCAGATGGTTCCAGAGCTGAGAAATGGCTGAAATGTTTCCTTTCATTGTTGAAATGTTTCAGGTGTGGAAAAGATGGAACCAACTTCTCTGTCCCTCTGAATCTCTCTGAAGAGGTGCCTGCTGAGTCTGCTGGCTACGTCATTCTGAAGATATTTGCGTTGGCGGTGCTTGGGGTCACCTTTGTCCTCGGTGTCCTGGGCAACAGGCTTGTGATCTGGGTGGCGGGCTTCCGGATGGCGCACACGGTCACCACCATCAGTTATTTGAACCTGGCCTTAGCCGACTTCTCCTTCTGCGCCACCCTGCCGTTCCGCATCGTCTCAAACGCCATGAATGGACGATGGCCTTTCGGCTGGTTCCTGTGCAAGTTCATTTTCACCGTGGTGGACATAAACCTGTTTGGAAGTGTCTTTCTGATCGCTCTCATCGCTCTGGACCGCTGCATCTGCGTCCTGCATCCAGTCTGGGCCCAGAACCACCGCACGGTGAGTCTGGCCAAGAGGGTGATCATTGTCCCCTGGATTCTTGCCCTGCTCCTCACCTTGCCAGTTATCATCCGTATGACTACAAAGACTATTCCAACAGGGGCAACATATTGCACTTTTGACTTTTCACCCTGGACTACAGACCTAGAAGAGAGGAGGAAGGTGGCCATAACCATGTTGACGGTCAGAGGGATCATCCGCTTCACCGTTGGCTTCAGCACTCCGATGTCCATCGTCGCTATTTGTTACGGGCTCGTCGCCGCCAAGATGAGGAAAAAAAACCTGACTAAATCCAGCCGTCCCTTACGGGTCCTCACTTCTGTTGTGGCTGCCTTCTTCCTCTGCTGGTTCCCCTTCCAACTGGTTGCCCTCCTCAACACAGTCTGGATCAAAGAGATGTTGTTCAGAGGTCAAAACAAGATCCTTCATTTCCTGGTCAACCCAGCGAGCGCCCTGGCCTTCTTCAACAGCTGCCTCAACCCAATGCTCTACGTCTTTGTGGGCCAGGACTTCCGACAGAGACTCCTCCACTCCCTGCCTGCCAGTCTGGAGAGGGCGCTGAGCGAGGACTTGGGCCAGACCAATGACACAGCAGCCAGCTCCTCCTCACGTCCTGAAGAGGCACAGTTACAGGCAATGTGAGGAGCGGGGCGGGGGACACTTTTGAGCTCGGCTTCATCCTACCCTGTGTCCAGTTCCAGCTTCATCTTAGGGTAACCCACCCATCAAGCAAAAGTCTTCTGTGCCCCCTGATTTGGTGGTTACTATTGATGTCTCTTTTGGGTTTTGTATCACAGCCTGTACCCTGGGGTAAGTGTAAGAGAGAAAAGAGTAAAGGGAGGGAAGAGGAAGAATGGTGGGAATTTGTAGGACTTAGATGAGGCAGACTATTAAAGGGAAAACTTTATTAGGTCACTGTTAAGTAAGATGCTTGTACTAGGCTTTTTGTAGCTATCTTTTAACAGGTAACGGAAATTTCCTACTATTTCTAATTTGCTAAGAGTCTTTTCTTTTAAATCATGAATGGTGTTGAGTTTTATCTAATGCATTTTCTGCATATATTAAGATGATCACATTATTTTTACCCTTTAAGTTACATCATCATAAATTATACTGATTAATTTTGAATATAAAATTACCCTTGCAATCCTAGAATAAACACCTGGTTGTGATGTTTTATATATATATACATATATACTATTTTACTAGATTTGTTTAGAATTTCTGTGTTTATGTTTATATAAAAGATTGGTCTGTTATTTTCATTCCCTCTAATGTCCTTGTCAGATTTTAATATCAAACGTATAATGGCCTCCTAATGTGAGCTGGGAAATGTTTTTCTGATTCTGTTCTTCAGTTTTATATCTTCTTTAAATGTTTAGAAAAATGCATCACTGAAGCTAACTGAGCCTTGGCTTTTCTTTCTGGGAATGCATCAGATTCAATTTCTTTGTAGTTATGGGACTATTCAGATTTTCTCTTTATTCTTCTATCAGTTTTGGTAAATTGATTTTTCAAGGAATTTGGCCACTTCATGCAAACCGTCAAATTTATTGTCATGAAAAGGCATAACAACTGTGTAGTATTTGGTATGGCTTCTTACACATAATGATAACGTAAGCTACCCAAGGGCAGGGATTTTTGTCTGAATTTTTCACTGATGGACCCCCCTCCCCAATGTGCAAAATAGCACCTGATACATGATAGGCATTCAATAAGTATTTGTTGAAATAATTAATCAATAAATAATACTACTACCCAGGTGTCAAGTGAGGATGTTTAATGTCTAGTTAAAATTACCTTCCACACTGCTATCATGAATCAGGCCATGTCCAGTGTTGGGCCACACACCCCCACTCCCCAATTTTTACAAATTTCTATGTGACTTAACGTTTTCATGAACACCTCTGGTTCATGAAAAATTTTTCTTGCTTCAAGAAAAATGCTCTAGTTTACTGTTCCTTGCTGACTTTGTTTTTAAATAAATCAACCCACAAGAGTCCTCAGCCTTTTCCCCTACTTTATGCAAGCAAACAAACAAAAACACTCACAAATGGTCCTTCTTGGTGTAACATACTTTGCTGATGCATTGGCTAAAGAAAGAGCTTGAAATGAATAAGAATAGTAGGCAGTCCTGTCATCAAAAGTCCTTCGCCCACTCCATTGCTTTAGTCTTCCTTCTTCCCTTCTCTCATGTCATCCCAGAGCGGTTTACTCCGTTTTTTGACTGGCGCGCAACCACTGAGCCACATAGACTTTCTGAGTTGGTTTTTGTTTGTGGGAGGTGGGCACTCAACTGCCTGAGCCACATCCTCTCCCTCCTAGAGTTGGTTTTATCATTTGTTTTGGATGTTGGTTTTGTTTTTTCAGGAGGCACCTGGAACCGAACCTGGGACCTCCCACGTGGGAGTTAAGTGCTCAATCACTTTAGCCATCTCTGCTCCCTCGTTGACTTCTAGGAATGCAGTGTAGTTCCCCAAAAATGACTTCTAGGAATGCAGTGTAGTTCCCAAAAAATGACTTCTAGGAATGCAGTGTAGTTCCCCAAAAATGACTTCTAGGAATGCAGTGTAGTTCCCAAAAAATGCATACTCTCTAATATCCAACTTAAGTGTGACCACAGAAAATAAGGAACAAGGAAGAAATGCAAGAAGGCAAAGCCAGGAGCCAGGAGGACCACCAGACAGCCTCTAGATAGGAGAGCCAGTGTTTCCTAGTGAGTTAATTAATGAACTTTCCTCACTCCAGGGCAAGGAGTCCTCATATTCCTGCCCACTGGTCTTGTTTAATTGCTATGGAATAGTGGCTGCTATGTCCTACACTATTCTTTCCCATGCTGGGAGTGTTCATGGTAGATGCCCGGTTCCCATACCACTTGTATAATGGGTGTCTGGAAGCTGAGGATTTCTTTTCAGTCCACGGGACAGTCTACCATACATACACTCACACACACACACACACACAAATCTTCCTACACCTGATTGAGTCTAAAGCTCCAAGATGAAACTTTGGGGTGGTCACTCTTGGAAGGATGGGACTACTTCTGTTTGGGAAGAAGAGTGAACAGGGATGTTGGGTATCCAAAGGGGTGGGTTGTGGTAGAGACTTCCAGCTGCTTGCCCAATATTCATGCACTTTCTTCATTAATGGATGTAGGTGGCAATTCATCCCACTAGAATAATGTATTTCCCAGCCATATTTCCAGCTGTGTGTGAATAAATCCTAAGCAATAAGATGCAAGGATTATATCACATAATACATAAAAAGCTTCATCATTTTTAAAATGCCTGCATATATTCTATTGGACAGATGTAAGGCGCATTTTAATGAACATGTAAATTGTTCCCAATCTTTTGCTGTTATCAATTACTATGAACCAAATATATTGTGTAATATATTGTTTGATTAAAAAAAAATTTACATGTATCCATTACATTTAATTGAGAAATGTATATATTTATTCATCTGTGTTTACTTTTTGGTTTTTAATTGTTTATGTTTTCACTTATTAAATGTACAAAATAAAGTTAAAAAAAAATAGTGATATAGTAAAAGGTTACCCACACGTCTCTTTGCATGTGTACAGGTTTATCTGTAAGATAAATTAAAAGAAAAGTATACAATTTCGCTGGTTTCCCTTCTTTTTTCTATTGCCAGGGCTAAAAAGCCCTTTACTACATCTCTCTTAGGAAGACACTTTTGCTTGATGTATACCTGGAAGCCTGAGTAAGTTGGCCAAGAAAGTTGAATCCAATTAAGAAATTATTGTTTGTTTGGATGTGATCGTGGTTTTGTTGCTATTGTTTTAAAAGTCCTTATCTGTTAGAGATACAGACTAAAGTAATTTGTGATAGAATATCTGAAATTTGATTTAAAACATTCCAGGATGGAGGAAAGGAAGGGGAAGATAGATGAAACACGATTGGCAAAATATTTACAATTACTGAAACCGGTGTTTTGTTATATGATTTTATTTTTGTGTCTGCTTGAAATTCCCATTAACACATTTTTTAAAAAAGAGTCTCCTATAACCCAGCAATTAAACACATAGGTACATACCCTCAATTGCATGTTTTCATTTTCCACACCACACATGTTCATGAATGTTTATTGCAGAATTATTCATAGTAGCCCCCCAAAATACTAAAATCTGGATGATTTATTCTACAGACAGTCATACTATTAAGTGGACACTCTTGCTTTTATTTCCCTAGCATTTTCTGTCCTCTCTGCTGATTTGACTTTCTGTTCACATTCATAGTAGCCCCAAACTGTAAACAAGCCAAAAGTTCTTCCACAACAGAATGATCAAAGTGTAGTGTACTCATACAGTAAATTACTATTCAGCAATGAAACTTTTAAAAAAAGAAATTGCACCTACATGGATGAATCTTAGACGTCATGTTGAGAAAATAAAAAGATCTAAGAGTACATATAGTACATATAGTATGATTCCACTTATATAAAAATGTTTTAAAACTGGCTGACAGGGATACATAACTATGTGGTAAAACTAGAAAGGAAAGAAAGGAACTGATTGCCAGAATAGTCAAGATAGCATTACAGATGGGAGGAGAGAGAGACCATGATCAGGAAGAGGCATTTTGTGGCTGGTGGCTTCTGGAATGCTGGTAGAGATCTATTTCTTGACATGGCTGGTGATACCTGGTTGTCTGTTTTACAAAAAAAAACTATTAATCCTCATGTTTTTTAAATTATTTTTTGTAGGTTTGCTATATTCCACATTTTAAAAGTTAAAAATATAAAAAATAAAAATAAAACATCAATCAAGCTTAGGTCCCTTCTCCTTTATACCAGAAAAGCTTTCCAGCTTCTTGATTTAGTCCACTGGAACTCAACGGCAACCCATTCATATTGGAGCTGCAATTCGCTAAAATTGAACTTATTCGTACAGGGAGAACTGAGGGGTCAAATCGCAGGCGCTGGAAACAACCCTGGCGTGCCCGGCTTTGGCGTCATTCTGTTTGTCCCAAGTGCTAAGACACGGAACTCGTTAGAAATCGAGCCCCACCTCGCGGCTGGAAATAGAAGTCTCCTTAATTTAAGAGAATTGCAAAATAAAACCGAGAACGCTAAGACACAGCAATTCCATCCTAGACAGTGACTGGAGAGTAATGAAAATTTACGTCCTCTCAAAGATTTGTATAAGAATGTGCGTTCATAGCACCTTTATTCATAATAACCCGAATAGAGAAACAGCTCAGGTATCCATCACTAGATGAACGGTAAACCGAGGTGTGCTCATACAATGGAACACTAGGCAGCAGTAGGGAAAAAAAACAAAGAATAGATACATGCAACGACACAGATAAGTTTCAAAAAATTACCCTGAGGGAAAAATCCAGAGACAAAAGAGTACATAATATATAATTCAATTTATATGTAATTTTAATAACAGGCAAAATTAATGTACAGTGAGAAAGTAGCAGTACAATGATGGCAGATGGAGGCATTTGGAGATTGTATGTGTAATATTTCATTCTGTGATAAAGACAGAGGTCTGAAACAAACGGCATAAGGAGAAGTGGATCCCTTTATGTCTATATTCGAACTACTTGTGAATTAAAATACATTAAAGCGAGGCTAAAACAAATGAAACAAAGTCAGAAATAGGACTAGGATACAAATGGTCATTGATGCAGTTCAATTTTTTTTTTTTCTTCAGGGGAGAGCAGGAACGCAGTCCCCCACTACCACAAATTATGCAGTCGAGTTTCCTGCATTTGGGGAAATCGCAGGGGTCAGCACATCCGAGTGCAAAGGATAAGCCTCGCCCTGGGAAAACCACCTTCGTGAGCCTGGTATCTCCCTGCCAGGTAAGTATGCAGTTCAAATTTATCTGAATGTTGTTGCCAATTAAGTAAGAAAGGGAATCAACAGGTAAAAATATCCACAATATATACATGATTAAGTAAAAGATAACCAACCTAAAACAGAAAAAAAAAAAAAAAAAGAAAAAAAGAAAAGAAAAGAAAAAGAAAAAGTAATTAGGTAATTTTTTTTTTTTTTTTACCGGGAGGTCCCGGGGATCGAACCCGGGTCCCTCCATATGGGAGAGGGACACCCAACCAGTTGAGCCACATCCGACCCCCTAGGTAATTTATAATATTAGAAATAAAGCTAATACAAGGTTTTTTCACTTTTAATTTGGGCAAAAATTAAAAGATTGGCGAGTTCGTGAGGAAATAGAGGCATTCTAAAAAAATTTTTTTTTAATATGCCCACCACCTAGAGCTTTTCAAAGTATAAGTGAGATAATGCAATTCTCATGCTTGACATAGTTGTTTTGTTTTTTTGGCTGTTTGTTTGTTTGTTTAATAAACATAGCCTATTAGTTTTACTTTGGCGTCCTTGAGAACGAGTAAAGGGTATACATTAATAGAACATTTTTGGACAACGAACGGGAACTATCTACCCAGTTTAAGTTTTTCATTTTCTTGGAAGTCACCCATTCCGATTCTATGACTTTATTCATTAGAGATGCTCTTTGTGAAAACATCTAATGTGCGATCAGCCTGCCCAGAAATTCCTACCAACGCTTTCTGGGTTCCCAGTCCCCGGCATTCCAACCCTGCCCTAGATCAGCAGCAAAGCCCGTCCCTGCCATTAGCCCCGCGCTCCCACTGCGCTAATCCCTTCCCCTTTCACCCTGCAGGTGTCACCCAACCTCCGCCAACGATCCCCACTGGCGCTCTTTTCCCTCACCTGGCTTTGCCCTGCTCTGCGCTCCTAGCGAGCGGTGCTGCCGCCCTCGTACCACCTGGCTTCTCCAGGCACATTCCCAGAGGTCGTCCCACCTGCGCCCCACTCCCTAAAGGAGGCGCTCTTGGCCGTACGGATATATGCACGTTCTTCAGGTGGGCCCTGCCCACTGTCCTGCTTTGCGGCTTTGTCCGTACAAGCGCACAGCGGCGCCGGCCATCCGGGGCTCTGTGCGTCTTGAGGGCGGGGATTGCGCACGCGGCCCGCGGAGTCGGCGCAGCGTATGCGCGCCACCTTTTGCGACACTTGGGTAGGCGGCCGAGTATCACGTAAGGCTAGAAAAGAGGCTGGTGACGCCTCTGCAAGGTGGCGGCGCCCCGGTCGGTCGGGGGAAAAGGCCCGCCGTGCTCTTTCGGAGTATCTTTGTCTGAAAGACCGAAAGCCGAACAGAATCTGCGTCTCTGAAAGGACGCCCGGGCGTTGGTTCGCAGCCTGCAGGCTCGGATGCTACGGATGTTAAGCTTGGTACGGGAGGCTGAGACCCAGGGTTTGTGAATCTGGAGCGGAAGTGATGGACCGAGGCTGTTTCAACTCAGCTCGTAGGCTGAGATTCTTTTAATGGATCTCAGTTTCGCATTCCTGGAGTGGAATCAGGTTGAATTGGATTTGTGGAGGTTTGTGGTTTGTGTGGGAGAGGGCTGTGGGGAATCCATGAGAGGGAGCAAGCTCTTGGGGGTGGCGGAAGTGTGGATTCCGTGAGGGATGGAGAGGGACCCTCGGGAGTGGAGGGAGTCTGGGGGTGGTCAAGGATTGGGGTGCGCTTCAGAAAGAGGTTAGTGCTTAGAGTGCCTTGGGAGGGGAGGTCAATGATTGAGGTGGCCTTGAAATCAGATCAGTGATTCACGCGAAAGGCGTGACATGGGGCCATTGATTGGTATATTCTTGGGTGGATAGGTCGTTGATTAAGGTGCCCCTCAGGGGAAGGTCATTGACAGCGAAGGCGCATGGCAGGAGGTCAGTGATTGGGGTGCCATTTTGGGAGGCCAGAAATAAGGGTGTCTTTGGGTGTTTGTCAGTGCCTGAGAAGGTCTTCTGGGAAAGGTCTTTTTCGGAAAACTTAGAGGGATGTCAGTGATTAGGGTATCTTGGAAGGGGTCAATGATTGGACGTCCTTGGAGAGAGGTCAGTGATTCAGGTGGCATTGGGAGAAAGTCGGTGATTGGAGCATCCTTGGGAAGAGGTCACGGATTGGGTCCTCCTGGGGACAGGGGGGAGAGGAATTACAGTGATTGGATGTCTTTGGGGGTAGGTCCGTGATTGGGACATCCTTGGCGGGCATGGGGAGATCAGAGATGAAGTGTCCCACCGGTCGGTCAGTGATTGGGGTGATCTTGAGGGAAGGTCAGTGATTGGAGCTCCTTGGGTCTAGGACAGTGATTGAAGGATCATTTGGGAGGTCAGTGATTTCTGTGTACTTGGAGATAGTCAGGGAATGGAGTGGCATTGGTGGGAGGTCAGTGCTTGGGACAGACTTCATTATTTCCTTTGAAGATCTCCAGGGGTCACTAAGAATCATGGGGTTCTGGATGTTTGGGTCTCTCTCAATAAGCCACTGATAGTTTGCCTGTAGGACTCAATACTAGGGTGAACTGGGATGGTCATGTGTTCCACAGTTTGGGTATGATGTGGGCAGGCATTGGTTCCTGAGAGTCATGTGGGGGTTGGGGTTTGGGAGGCCTTTGGATTTCTCAGGGTGCTGGGGTTTTAAGATCCATTCTTGGGTAAGGGGAGCTGACTTCTCATGGGTTACATTTGTGCCATCTTCAAAACCTGCTTTACCCTTATATTTAAGTCATGGGTGCATTTAATTAATTTTTGTATACAGTGAGAGGTAGGGGTCCGCTTTCTTTCTTTTGCATGTGGATTTCCAGATGTCCCAGCACCATTTGTTAAAGAGTCTGTTCTTTCCCCTTTGAACTTGAATGTCAAGTAATGACATTCTTGACAAAACCAACTGGCCATTGATATGTGGATTTGCTTCTGGACTCTCAATTCTATTTCATTGGTCTATATGTCTACCCTTATACCCAGTACCATGCTGTTTTAATTACCATAGCCTTGTAGTAGGTTTTGAAATCAGGAAGTGTGAGTCCTCCAACTTCCCTTCAAGATTGTTTGGACTATTCAGGGCCCTTTGCGATTCCATATGAATTCGAGGATCACCTTTTCCATTTCTGCAAAAATGGCTGCTGGAATTTTTATAGGCATTGCATGGAATTTGTAGAGTGCTTTAAGAAGTATTAACATCATATTAACAAAAATGTAAAACAGTACCGTTTACCTCGATAAATTATTTTATTGTTTTTTTTGGGGGGGAACCTGCTCTACAACCTCTTCTTTGAGTCATTGCTGTCTCTCACTGTCCCCACAGAAATGAGAAGTGTTTTGAAAATGACCAAGGTTTAAATAAATCTCAAGTAAAATGATTATTATGAAAGGTGTGGTGTCTGGCCCTCAGGACCCCATATTTATAGCATATTTCTCTTGGATCTTTCTTTTTAGTCCCCTCTTTTCCCATTTTCCTAAATCCTGGTGACCAAAAATAAACATTGTTAAATGTTGGTATATTTCCTCTTCCATTCTTTCCTATGATTCGTTTTTATTACAAAGGTATGATAACACTGCATAAGTAGTTGTGTAATTTGCTTTCTTTTCACTTAACCATATATGATGCAGTTGGTCTAGTCTTACCAACTTTGGTATAAAGCCTTGTTGGTGTCTACATATTTTTCCATACTTGGACCTCTTTGGGATATTGACTAAATCACATTAAATCTTTGCAGTAATTTGGATAGGTTTGACATATTAAAATAGTCATATAGGCTGGGCATTGCTGGTTAAACTTTTTCCTCAGTTGTATATATTTTTGCTGCCATTGGAAATGATATCTCTTTCCATTTGAGCTTTTTATTTATTTTTTAATTTTTTGATATGTAAAAAGGAAGCTGATATTTACAATATTTTCTCTTTTGCTTCTGTTACAGTTGGGTAGTTTGATATAATTATGAATTCCAAAAATATAATTGGATCATGCTTGTAAACTGATCTGTTAATCTGGGAATGATTAAGTTATGATTAGGGCGTTGACTGGGCCACATCAGTAGGGCGTTGAGCCCCACCCCTTGGTGGGTGGGGAATCCAATATAAAAGGCAAGGCAAAGAACAGAGTTGAAGCAGTCTTTTGAGAAGCAGTTTTGATGTTGGAAAGAAGGCCCCAGGAGAAGAGAAGCAAGCCATTCACCTGATCATCTACAGCTGACCTTGTGGAGAAAACAGGAGCTAAGCCCGGAGAGAAACGCAGCCCCGGGAAGAGAGGAACCCCAGAAGCCTGAACCCTGGGCAAACGCCGACAGCTGTCTTGCTCTAACACGTGGCAATGGACTGTGGTGAGAGAAGAAACTTAACGCTTTATGGCCTGCTGTCTGTGGACTTCTACCCCAAATAAAGACCCTTTATAAAGACCAACCCATTTTTGGTATTTCACATTAGCACCCCATTGGCTGACTAATACAGCTTCCTTATTGAATTCTTGTTATTACTAAAGTGTTTTAGTTGAGTTTCTTAGGTTTTCCAGCTAAGCAGATAGAGCCTTTGCAGAGACACTGGATTTGGGCAAACCTATGTGTTTACCTGGATTCTGCCGGTTACTAATTGTGTGGAGTTGAGGACGTTTCTTAACCTCTCTGAAACTCTTTTCTCATTTGTTTAAAAAAAAAAAAATCAGTAATACTTATTCATACAGTTAAGGTGCTTGGTATGTAGTAGGTAGCCAGGACATGTTATCAAACAATATTTTAGTATTTATACTTAGTTCTCTGGTTTTCCTGCTTTAAAATAGTTTTTATTTGACTTTTTTTTTCTTGGCTACCTACATAATGTACCTGGTGCATAGTAGGTAGCCAAGACAAGTTATCAAACAATATTTTAGTATTTATACTTAGTTCTCTGGTTTTCCTGCTTTAAAATAGTTTTCATTTGACTTACTCTTTATAACTGTCTTTCTCTAAATTTAGATTTGTGAGTACAATTTTGCCTGAATCCCATGATGAAGGTAGCTTTTTTGTTTGTATTCCTTTGTTATAAAAATAATGATATGTTTACTGTGAAACAAACCATTAGATAATATATACTGCTTTTTTCCCTTTAAGTTATCATATTAACCTACCACCAAAGAAAATACTATTAACTTTTAGGTATTGGATCTAAAACACACACAAACAGCATCATACTGTTTTGTTTAAACTCAGTGTTATAGACATCTTTTTTTTTTTTTTTCATAATTTTTTTTTATTAAAGAAGTTGTAGGTTTACAGAAAAATCATGCATAAAATACAGACTTCCCATATGCCACCTGTATTAGTCAGCCAAATGGGTGCTGATGCAAAGTACCAGAACTCTATTGGCTTTTATAAGGGATATTTATTTGGGGTAGAAGCTTACAGTCACAAGGCCCTAAAGAGTCCAATTCAAGGTACCATAAGAGGTACTTTCTGGGAAGCAGATGTGGCTCAAGCAGTTGGACGCCCGCCTACCCCATGGGAGGTCCTGGGTTCAGTTCCCGGTGCCTCCTAAAGAAGACGAGCAAGACAGTGAGCTGACACAAGGGGTGGCAAACTGACGCAACAAGAGGACTCAACAATGAGACACAATGAGAAACACAACAAGCAGGGAGCGGATGTGGCTCAAGCGATTGAGCACCTCCTTCCCACATGGGAGGTCCTGGGTTCAGTTCCTGGTGCCTCCTTAAAAAAAAAGACAAGCAGACACAGAAAGCACACAACAGATAGACACAGTGCAGACAACAAGTGCAAACAATGGTGAGGGGGAATAAGTAAAATAAAATAAATCTTTTAAAAAAAAGAAAAAGAGGTACTTTCTCACCCAAACTCTGTTGCCATGTGTTGATGCAAGATGGCCTCTGTTTTCGTCACAAGGTCAGCTGTAGACTATCAGGCTCATCTCTCTTCCCAGGCTGCAGGATCCTGTCTAATGAACTGTCTCTCTCCCTCTGTGTTCTTCTTCTGTGTGAGAGTCTGTTTTATCAGTCCACCAGGGGGGCTGTCACACTCATGATGTGGTTGAATCAAAGCCCTAATCTTAATTTAATCAGACGTTTCAGCTGAATCTAATACAATCAAAGGGTTATCACACCCAGAGGAACCAGACCAGTGTAGAAACTATCTATATTTCTTCTTGGAATTCATAAGTAATATCAAACTGCCACACAACCCTAGTATTAACAGGGTGCGGTGGGAGGAGTCTGGCTGACAGGCATGGGCATGGCTAAAAATGTCTTCTTGTTTTAAATTTGCATTTCTTTTATTACAAGCGAGGTTGAGTTTTTTCCTATTCTAGTTAGCTATCTATATTTCTGATAGGAATTGCCTGTTCATATCCCTTGACTGTTTTTTTCTCCTGTATCATTATTGATATTGATTTCTAAGTGCTTAAGCATATTGATTTTGTGTTCTAAATCTTGCTGGTATTTGTTTGCTTCATATTTTTGTATTTCAGCTTGATTTATGGTGGTATTTTACTATACAGAAGTTTTTAATTTTTATTACCCAAATGTATCAATCTTTTTTTTTTTTTTTAATGATATCTACTTTAATGACATCCTTGGACTGGTCTTTTAACCACAATATTATTAAAATCTTCAGCTGTATTTTCTTTCCCTGCTCATATGTTGTTATGATTCTATGCTTCTATATATCAATCTCTAATCAATTAGTATCTTATATAAATATAAAGAGATAAGTTTTACATTCTTTCTGATCTAAGTTAAGATAGTTTTTGTTTTGTTTTTTTTGTTTTTTTTTTAATTTCCAGGAAGCTTGGGATTTCAGAAGGATGTTTTTCTTCATTTTATTATTTTCTAACTTTGTATTTTTGATACCAGAGTATATAGCTTATATAATTTCTGCTCTGGGGATTTCATTGATTTATTTTTTCTGGCCAATATATGATTTATTTTTATGTGGGCATATCATCACAATTGAAAAGAAGGTATGTTTTCTATCTGTGGGATATCTTTAGTAACTGCTATAAACGCACTTTGTAAGATCTTTCAAGTCATTTTTAATCTACGAGGTCTATCACAAACTTATAGCAGTATATAAGCTTGCTCTTTTTTTCAAATCCTTTGTAACCTTACAATTATTTTTCATCTTGATCTATCAGTTTCTGGTGGGGCTGCAATAAAACTTCTTTATAAATATGACTTTTCCATTTCTGTTTTGTATTTCTATCAGTTTTCCTGTTTTTTGAGATTATGTCATAGCCATATTGTGAGATGTAAACAAACAACATTTAAGAATGTTCTTCCTAGAATGATTGTTATTTTTGTTGTTCTGGGGTATTTTTCTTTGTCTTTCTCATGCTTTTTGCCCTCAATTTTATTGTTTGATATCTATATTACCACAGTAGCTTTCTTATAGTTAATAATTGCTTGGTTTATACTTCAATATACTTCTTTTTATGTCTTTTTGGTTTTTTTTAGGTTTGTCTATTGAAAGCCACATATAGCTAGGTTTTGGTTTGGTTTGGTTTTGAATTTCATACTCTTGTCTTTAAATAGGCAAGCTAAATCCATTTATATTTATGGTTATTTCTCATATATTTTGACTTGTTTCTATTATCTTCGCTGATTACCATAGTTTTTCTCTGCTTTTTCTCCTCTTTCCCTGTCATCTGTTAGATTAATAAAGTTTTTTATATTCCCATTGATTTCCCTTTGCAAGTGTGGAAGCTGTAGTTTAAGTTTTTAAGTAGTTATTCTAAGCTTTCTCAGATATGTTAATGTAATTTAAAATAATTCAAATTTCCACCCCCTTCCCAAACAAAAACCTCTGATTTCTAACTTCTAAGCAATCAACCCATCTCCAAAATTGTTATTGTAATCAAGACTTTATTTCTCCTCCCTTAAATATTTTTTGAAGTATCAATACAATCAACTTCTGTTTATACTTTTGTTCTTTACCTTCCTTACCTTCCCTCATATTTCTTTCCTTCCAGGTGAAAAACATCCTTTAACAGTTATTCCAATTATGGTCTTTGGAAGGCATTTCTAGAACAGTTTTCCTTTGCTTAACATCTCTCTGGTATATACATTTTTGCCTCTTATACTCTACTTTCCTTGTTGTGTGGGTGGTTGGGGGCAGGGAATGGGGTTGGAGAGCTGTCTCCTGAAAACTATGTATAACTATATTTTGCTATTATTAAATCTAACTGTCTTTAGTAGATGAGTTTAATCCATTCTGTCTCTTGAAATGTTTTTATTTTTCCCTCGCTCTTTAATGGTAATTTGGCTCCAAAATTCAGATTGAGTTATTTTCTCTCAGTACTTTGAAATGATTGCTCTATTGTCTTTTAGATTCTGTTGTTACTAATGAGAAATCCACTAATTCCAATGGTCTTCTTTGTAGATGAATGATCTTTTCTCTCTGACAGCATTTAAGATATTCTCTTTATCTTAGATATTTTATATAATTTCCCCAAAATGTGTCTGGGAGGGTTTTTTTTTTGTGTTGACCCTCTCCACTTCTCAAAGTGGAATATTGAGCAGATGACTGCATTTCTACTATTCTGGAAAATCTTCAGCCACTTTTCTCTTCAAATATTGCTTCTCTCCCTTTCTTTCTAATCTTCTTCATGAAATCTTACTGAAAGAAATCTTCATGAAATCTTATGTTGGAGCCTCTCAATCTATCCTACTTGTCTTAGACCTCCTTGCTTGTCTTTATTTTATTATCTTTTCTTTCTGCACTGCATTTTTTGGTGAAGTTATCAGTATGATCTTTAACTCTTCTTCTTCTTTTTTCCAACCATGTCCAGCCTCATGTTTAATCACATTCATTAAGTTTTTAATTTTATTCTGTTTTTCATTTCCAGGATTGCTTCTTGTTTCTTTTCCTTATCTATTTGTTTCATTTTTATTGCTATCTGTCATGGTGAGTTTGCTTTGAATATTCAGGTGCAGGCTTCCTGGAGATAAGATAGCACCTATGAGGGAAGGAAGAGGAGGTCCTAGGATCAGCCTTCATCCTTGACCAGGGACCTCTTACTAGAGCTTCAGAGAAGAGCTGAAAGAGTCAATAGAGCAGATGTTAGAGGGTCCTAGCTTTGTCCAACGGCAGCAGAGAATGGCTAAGTCCCAGGTGAGCTCATTGTTTGTATATTTATTTTCACTTGGTTTTCCAGTGCATTTGAGGAGGTTCAGTAATACATATAATTAAAACAATAGTATATTTTTTCAGTATTTGTGAGGACCACTCTATAGCAGACACAGCATGAATAGATAAATGTCAGTATCAGGAAAGAAGAAATGTAACTGTTTTGCACTCCTTTTATAGGTTTTTGAGCATTTACATCTACTATCAGGTATACAAAGCCCAGTCCAGAATAAGTGTCTGATCCATTCAAGACCCATTTGTAGCTCCCAGGGCTACTGGCATAAGTCTGACTTTTCAGCTATATGCGGGACCTTCCACCCAATGAATCTGCCCCATAGCCATCTGCAGTCTCTGTCTCTCTTGCTGGCACACAGAACAGTAACTTGTTGAGCACTTTGTGCCTCAGAGAATGTAAGAAGAATACGTTAACATTCAGTCCATCTTCTCATGGCTGTACCTGCCCCCTTTCCATCGTCTCATGGACCAAGGTAGCCACCTCAAGCAAGCACACCAGGATGCCTACTTACTGGTCCAGTTACCTTATAGTCCTGCAAGGGTATTCTCTTGATGGGCATCAATATGCCTTACATTAATGTGTTCCTTAAATTCCCATAGTGTTTGCTATAGAGTGTGCCCCATATGGGTGTCCTCCTGATAGTCTCTGGTCTCTAGGTCTCTGGAATGTCCTGACTGAGGGGAATGTCTTTGTTTGCCTTTGGGTCTTTGGCCACCAGATAGTTGAACAATGGGATTTATGATGGGGGCTTTGGACCACACAGTATCAATTCCAGCTTATGGAGGAACTGGAAAGTACATATCTGCCCAACCCCTGGAATGGCTGGTGATTAAGTCAGCCATTTGGGCAGTATGTAATCAATCCCCAATTAAACTGGACAATACTGGGACAACAAAGGCTCAGGGGAGCTTCCCTGGATGGCAATACTTTGTATGAATTGTTAAACATTGTGGCCAGAAGGAGTTAACGCCATCTATGACTGTATGGGGCAAGGATGACCCGAAGTTCTACAGTTGGAACCCTCCTGGATTCTGCCCATTGTTTCTCTTTCTCTTGGCTGATTTTTAACCTGTATTCTTTCCCTGTAATAAGCCATAACTGTGAGTATAACAGCTTTCAATGAGTTTTGTGTGTCCCTCTAGTGAATTATCAAAACTGATAGTGAATTGGGGACTCCCCAAAGTTGCAATTGGTGTTGGAAATGAAGGAAATTTTGGGGGGACTGTTCTTTTAGCCTTTTAGTTGACCCTGAAATTCACAGACAAAATATCTATCCCAGTATACATTCAGGTAAAGGAGAAACAACTACTTCACCTAAAATCTGTTTGAACATCCCAATTTCCATCCAAACATTCAACTTTATCCCTTCAACTGTTGCATCACATAGCCTCCCAATATATATAACTGTAGCCCCCGTTAGGACTGCACCAACAGATTTTAGAGCTTTCCAGACCTTCACGCCAGGCGATTGGAGGTCAGGTTTCTTATTGTCATCTTTGCCTTCCAGCTTTTTTGATTCCTTGAAACTAGGTTAAAGAGAGTGGTGGGTAAATAAAGCAAATTTTTTAGGGCTGTTCAATGTTGGTGGTCCTGCGGGGGCTCCAGTCAGTCCACCCAACCTCCTATTGTGTTGCATTAAGACTTTTGTTTTGGACTCATCGATGTCTACTTTATTCATCCCTTTTTCTTTCTCCACTCTTAATTTTGTGAATCATTATAATTTTCTTATCTGATGTTTTGGTATAGTTCTCCCTAGCAGTTCTAATTCAGATAGA